>QQSS02062987.1:0-17846 GCA_003687565.2 Craspedacusta sowerbii
AGGTAGGTAGGTAGGTAGGTAGGTAGGTAGGTAGGTAGGTAGGTAGGTAGGTAGGTAGGTAGGTAGGTAGGTATGTATATATGTATATATGTATGTATGTATGTATGCATGTATGATTTATGTATGTACTTACGTAGGTATGCATGTATGTATGTGTGAAGGCATTGGTTTATGTACTCTCTCAAGGCCATACATTTAAGCAAAGATGAGCTTATGGGTAATTAGTCAGTGAGTTACGCAGTTAGTAGCAAGCAGGCATGCACCAACATATCAGTATGTACGGAAAGCACTTCCTGATCAAAGACGAGAAAAACCAAATAATCGAACACACTTCTTGTGTGCTGTTATCGTCTAACTTTAATTCAGTAGCAGGCATGTAAACATGCCAGACCCAAGCCAGCCACGACCAACGCTCAACTAAAAAACGAGTATGCCGAACTAAAAAGGAATTTGATAGATCTCAAGGCATGAATCGACAAACTGCAACTACGATGATAAACAATGCCATGCAAGTCCGTGCCGCGTTCCCGTGGTCTCGACAAGATCCGATCTGCCAAAGACAAAGTGAATCAGGGGGCTTCATGCTCCTTTTGGCAAATTAATAAGCGATTTGCCTGCTCCCTTTACCCCCGGACATGCCACAAAAGCTAACGATCCAGGAAGCGTCCAACAACGCGGTCACAATAGGCGTCCCAAAATCATTGCCTGTTACCCGTACCTTTGTTCAGTTGCCAAAATGGGGGGGTTCCGAAATGAGTTTTCAAGGGGTCACACACTATTCCACGCAAAACCAAGACTTGACCCGAGACTACTTAAACACTCTCATGCGCAGTTAGATTGCCATGTCCTCGCTTGCAAGGGTTGTTAGCAATAAAACAACTACTTTTTTTTTTAAATTCCGAGCGAAGAAATCATTTAAGCCTATGTAAGGCATAGGGTTAGTGCTGCAATAACAATTTTAATTTTAATTTTTTTTAGCGAAAAAGAGAGTCAAAGGCCAGGCGAGAAACGTGAAACGACCATAAACCGCGACAAATAGGCTTACGAAAGAGTGGTAAGTCTTCGGGCCAACGTCAAGGAAGAAACAATCCTATCTGGAGGCTGACCGTGAAACGTGCAGTCAGCTGACGAACTGCCACGCGGCCACTAATACTCGGATCACAGGTCAACAACCCGTTCCTAATCGTTAGATTGCGAGCGGTTTTTTTTTTGCTGAAACACCTACCCCCGGGAAACACTTGGAATTTTCTTAACACCTTGCACGTGTTAACAATGACGACGGATGTAAACTTTCGCCGTGCTAAAGGCTGTCACCCCCTGATCAGCTTGCGCAGGTACCCAAACAACTCTGTACATCACCTTGGTGGAACTGACGCAGCACGATCGAGCCGGGGGTGTTAACCAATGCTAAAACTCCAGGGGTGTTCACAGGCAACGCCAAAGAGCAGCTAACTAATCTCATTTTCCCGAAAATCGCAGCAGAATGTGTAGAATGCATTCATCGGTAAATTTGCCGACTGAGTATACAAGCTCGGCTGAATGCTTCGATTAGGAGTCGCAGAACCGGCTGCGAAACGCCCGCGTTTGCAAGCTTAGCTTAAAGAGTTATCTCTTCTAGAGCAGGAGAAAATACGGTTAAGAAAGCAATAAGAAATTTGAGATCAAGGGCGGGGATACTGCCTCTATTTCGCAGCACGCCCTTTTAAATCACAATCAGGACTCAAGTGTCATCTTCTCAAGACAACCGAAATAAAAAATCCCACTTGCGCCATTACACCAGCATTATAAATTGAAGCGGGCAGAGTCGGGGAAGCGCCTGATAAACTTTGAACGGTAAATCTATTTGCTAAGCGCCTGTTAGGTCTTAGTCTTAAGTACGTTAAGACTGAGTCACCCAAATTAGAAGTATGTGATAGAAGAAGGATTTAATGGCTCTGCTCTCAATAAATACCTTTGCTGGTGAATAGTTCTTTACATGCAGGCCCGATACGATGTGACACTGCTACGTTAGGGCAAGGCTCTAGAACAGTCAATTTTTATAGGAAAGAAACAAATAGATGTGCAAGCCGCCTAGAATAGTTGACTCGAGTCTGACAGTACAGGTAAAATTATATCAGAAACCGGCAGTTTGTTTGCCATAAGTGGCAGACCACTGTTATCGAGAAAAAAAAATTAATCATACAAGTGGTCACAAGTACAAGCCATAGTATAGATAGCTATGCCAGATGAGCGTGAACAAGATGTTTACATTTAACTTTCCGATCCAAGCAATTGCGTGCGCGAGGAAATAATTCTTGCCACCAGCCAATAATTGTTACCAAGAAACCAGCGAAGTAAAACGAAACTTAAACCGCAAACCAAGAGAATAAGGAAAACAAATTTGCTACCAAAGCCCTTCGTCTGAAACCCAAGCACATGAGTGTCATTTCTGAATCTATGCCGCACACCTGTTGCAGTGACATATGAACAAGGAAGGCATATCAACTTCTGCGTTTACCTGATGCGGCACAAACCTACATGGTTGTTACCCAAGCTTTTCAATCCATTTGTCGGGTTACCGAAGCCAGCTTTCGTCCACCTCTGCAAGTTTCAGGTCACGTGGAACAGGAGAGTCAGATGAAAGGTTTTGAGAAGGTTTTCAGAAGTGGCAGAACCGGGGGAGGTAGCGTAATCTGGATTCCGAAGGATGCTGCGGTCTATCATGGACAAGCGTTAAGTCAAAAGTCAATGCAAGTAGTTTTATTTTGAACAAACTAATGTCAGTCTAGTTCTTTGCCTGCATGAACTGCCCAAATTTTGAATGAATCTCAAAAGTAAAGGCATTTGTAATTTATTTTTTTTTCGAACGAAAACACTACCTCCGTCTAGAGTCTACACATTGGAAGGGGAATCTGCCAAGCCGGGTGGCCCTAGATTTGCGGAAAACCTGCACATTAAGTGGACCAATGAAGCGTTAAGTAATGCTCAATAGGACGACGAGCAGGCCAATCATAGACGCCTATACGGAGGTATTTTCCATATTTGGGAAAATAAAACAAAAGCTTTTGTTATTGCACTAAGCCCATACGGTGAACTTCGCGACGGGGAATCGGTTTTGGCTCGAGCTGTCAAAACCGCGTTCCGTCGTTCAGAATCAAGAAACCTCTGAATTGAATGTTAGATACACAAGCAAAACGCCAAACAAATTTACTGCATAGCCAGTTGCCCGCTGTTCATGGCCGGCGGACAGCTGTTTGATGGTGCAAACCCCCTGCCTGGAGCTTTGATATTGTCGGGGGGATGACCATAGGGCATTGAGAAATCCACGGATTGAAGTAAATCAGACAAAATTCGCGAGGGTTTTAATGAAGCGTGGGTTTTGCGAAAAGTACTGCTGGACCCGAAGATGATGTTTTCTGGTTGCTGGAAGCCATTTTTAATAAAATTTGTTCATTACGGTAAACCTGTCTAGCAAGATCTACAACCGCCTCAAAACAAAGTTTTTTTTCTATGCCTACACGCACGGGTTTACGGAAATTCTCCGAGTCCTCCTTTCCAATTCCAAGCGTAATAAATAGCTTCGTTTATTCGAACCTTCCGAAACGAGATACACCAAGGCACCGTAATAGACCAGTGCATGATTAAGCACGTTAAGAACAACTTTACATTGGTGATGCTTGTTTCGTAAACTTTGGTAAGAGGAAGCAGTGAAGGCAATAAAGATTTCTGAGGCTGAAACAACGGAGTCAAAGAATAAAAACAAATAATAAATAAATAAAAACAACAGCGCACAAGACTTAGCTAAGCAAATGCGTCTGGACAATGTTCAGCTCCAGAGGCATTGATTATTTATTGCAGCAGAGCGTAGCCGAGTGTTCAGCCACACTGGCACTGAACTTGGGTCATATTATTGCGCCGCCTGGGAGCTGTTAGTGCAAAAACTGGATTTGCTATAACAGCTGCTAATTTAGCCATAGGGACTTATTCACCGCGGAATTTTTTACACGCATATCTGATATTAAAAGCTGACCTGAATCTGCGACAGCATTTCCTAGTGCTTAAGGCATTGTCAGGATTTCAATAAATGGGAGTGGAAGACTAGTGAAATTCCTAATGTAATAAAAATGCTGTGATATGAAGCTGGAGCTATCATTTGGTTTCACGAAATGCACTTTGCGAAGTCTAGCTGAACTGAGAGGCCTCACTAAAAAAAATTCGAAGAACTTCAGGAAAGTTATCAAGTCCTGTTTTTTGTTCTTAGCATTTCATCGATCATGGGCTAACATTCTGAAACTTTAGCATCGTTAATACAAGCTCTTTTACTTGAAATTCCCCCTTGACTCTAACAGGATCTTTTTAATAAGGCAAATCTTTTGCTGCCCCGCTGTAAATTCCTCCAGGGAGAAGACCTTGCCTGCAGATTGGCAAGAATGCACTTTAATAAACCTCTTTCTCGTCACGTAAAAGGAGTTGTTTATCCTCACATGAGTGATGCGGTGGCCACTCACTCTCTCGATTACTCATTGATTCGCTCGATCAACTCACAATAAATGAACGAACGAACGAACGAACGAATGAATGAATCTACGAATCAATGAATATACGAACAATTAAATCTAGGGATGAATCAATCTCTGAATAAATAAATATATGAAAGCAAGAATGTTTGGATCACTCGATTCACTCGGGACACTTCATTTCAATTAGAACGAATAGTTAAAACGATTTATGAAAACCCTTGGCGAGCAGCTTAAATACCCCAAGTCAACGCAAAAGTGGCATCGAATTTCTTCGCTTACAAGTGCACATTAAGTCTTTTTTTCATTACCGGCCTGCATTGGCTTGTGTCCTCATGCGATGGAAGTTTTTATTACAATCCTCCACCTCGAGTCATTCCTTTGATCACGCGTTTCATCAATATCGTGTGATCCTTTTGCTTCGTGTGCAAGTTTGTTTGGAAACATTCGTTTCGGACGATTGACCTAGCTTTAAATCTCCATCGCCTGGGAAAGTTTCGCCTAAAAGAGAGTTTCAATTAGTCGAAGTTGAGGTTACTGCAGAGAAAACGGGGTTGGGATACTCAACTCGTCAATCTAACCAGAAAAATTTAATTCCAAGAGTTTCTTTGTTTATTTCAATTTTTGTTTGATTTCATATTATTTATTTCGTTTAACGGGATTTCGTTGAAAGTTAGGCCAGGTAAGTCATTGCAGACGGGAAAATTTCTACAAAAATAAAAAACAACACTTACGCTGTTATTCTAACCTTGACAAAAGAATAACTAAGTTAGGAGATACGTATAAATAAATAAGACAATAAACAGTTTATAAATAGGTTACAATACTCTTGATGACCTTTCACACAAAGCTCCAGCTCTGTGTGGGTTGTATTGGAATTGCGAACCTTCCACAGATGTGACACCGTCCCTCGTCCGAATGGCTGCCTGCTTACAGAAATTTAATAGAAGCCCCCCTGGAAAGATATTCTAGAGGGCCACCCTTCTGAAATCGCTCCAAAGCAAAAATGCTTTGGCGTTAGATAAGATCAGACATTAAATTGCACGTCATTTGGCTTTTGGAATGACCTGGTCAATTGAAAACAGAGCCTCATCAAAACATGCCAAACGGATCTTTGATGCGTCTGTTGTCTGCTCAGACAGCATCTCCATCGCCGTCGGAAGCGTACAATAGTTCACAAGAGAGTAACGTAAGTTTTTGCTCGACTAGCAATCTACCGTCTGCCTTTCTTTCCACACTTTGGTCGCTTGGCGAATAACTGGAAATGAAGAACTATTGGAAAAATGCTACATCAGTTACGGCGTCCCTCACGGTGGCAGATAAACATTATGTCGCCCTTCCATCTTACGAATTTTGCGCCACTGGTTTTCAGCAAACGCCTCATCAAAATCATGCCCTAGATAAAGCCTATTTGTTCACAGATCCCGCTTGAGAAACAGAGAAACTGGAGACGAAGTGATCGGATATGAATCTGTCCAGACGACATGACGTCATGCTTTGCGAACACTTCTAATGTAGACTTTCCGGATTTAACCAGCTTTTTATCAAAGATTGAAAATAGAGTGGAGATTAGAAAGATACGCAGCGAAGAGCTGACCTACCAACTGAGAACCTACACGCCGTGCTCCGTGGGCCAAGCAGGGACTGTTAAAAATTTCTGTGGGTAAGATGTTTGGCGAATCTCCAAAGAAGATCGAACCAGTAACTGTACGACTTCGTCTTCTGTTGGAAAGGTCTTCAAGTAGACTGTGTCCTGGTAACAGGGGACAGTGGGATGACAGTATCACGATCGTCGGAGAATCGACGAGTTGTGTTATGCACGCGCGAGTTCCACGTTAAGCGTCGGCAGAAGAAGATACACCAGTTCTGACAAAAGTAACTGTATTCTTCAACTAAATCTTATTTCTCTCGCAAATACACTTCTTCTGACATTTCTTTCTCAAAATCCTCCCTCTCTACTCTACCCATCTCCATATATATCTACGTCCAAACAATACCCATAGATACCAGGACTAATTATGTCACGTGACTTTAACAACCAATCATAACGTCCCCAACATAACAGCTGTCCCAGCCTTCTCAACCAACGTCCGACGACTGGCTTCACTTGATGTCGCGCGCGATTAATGGAATGTGCATCCGGGAATACTCCTTGCTCGTCACCACTACCACCAACAACAAAGCACGACTAGGCAGTGATATAGAGAAGCATAAACAACTGTAATTAGGTAATCGAAAGACTGCGAAGCACACTTTCCATCGTCAGCAGAGCCAGCGCCACAGGGAGTAGGTAGTGGCAATCGCCCCAGCACAGCTACTAAACAATTTAATTCTCCTATTGTTGATTTAGGAATAGCAATCACTCCACAAAGATTTCTGGGGATTGCCGTGCTCGCGTCTTCTGTTTACCACCTCCTCGTTGTTTTAGCCCTCTATTCGAGGTCCTTGACCCCGGCCACACCCAGTCCTGATATCCTGCTGAGTGGCACCGCCTTTGAGATAACTTCGAATCGGTGTTTTCCTTAGCTTGGCGGGTTTCTCATAAATATCCTGTACTGATTGTTTTCGTAGATTGACAATGTCAATAGCTTTTAGAAACATGTCCGGGCATTCGAAATGAGTTTTAGCAGATCTGCCGAAAACACATATATAGGCCCATATATGAGAATGCATCAAGCATCACATGCATAGAACAACAAATAATTATGCTAGACGCGGCTTTTTGTTTCTATTATTCGCTTGGCTTCTTAATCGATTGTCAGTTAAAAGTGAATAAATAAATTATATCTATTAGAGAGCGAGATAAAGAGAGGGAGAGAGAGAGTAAGAGTGACAGAGAGACATAGAGAGAGAGAGCGAGAGAGAGAGAGAGAGAGAGAGAGAGAGAGAGGGAATTAGAGGGGTGCCTCAATTGACGGTCGATTGAATGCATATTCATCTGCTTTTGAATCCCTTTAACTGGCGACATGGATGTCCGTGTTTGTTTCTGTTTATATAAAGCCCAAGTACTTTTTCCGATTTTGTAAGGACTGATTCGAATCTGATCTGCCTGATTGCAATGCCGGGTGCCCAGAAGACTATTATTAATACTTAATTGCCTGCGGCGAATGTTATGTTCCGCGGCGAATCCCAACTTGAAGACAGAGAACGGAAATAACCCATGCTGGGTTTAAAATATTTATGGAAACAGGAATCGAATGAAATTCGCGGTGCGATTTCTTGCGTTCTGAGAAAGTCAATAGTTTGCCTTAAACGACCCTACGAGCACTCTCCTTAATCATCTCCCAGCTTAGGCGATGTTCGTCATTTAACTTGGCGAAATTTTACAAAGTTCTTCAATGAAAGCGCTGCGACTTGAGCAGATCACTGTGAGGTTTCACCCACGAGGCGTTGTAGACGCCCCACGTCGTAAAAATGTAACTAGCGACCACGGTAGCATGCGGTCGATAGAGATGGCCACGGTTACGTGAATTTCGCTCTCAAAATTGCACGTTGTTTTTTTTCTGTCACTTGGTGGTTTATACTTTCGCTATACATTTGAACTCATTTATTTACTTTCTCTGTATGCGAAACCTAAGGCTTCATACATTAACAAAACTTAACAAGCAATTTTAATAATTTAATTGAGATTTAAAAATTTGGTTATTTAATTGAGAACTTTTGACGTGGTGGTTATTTACTAATGTACAATTTGTCATTGAGAGAGATTAAACTTATACCGTTTCTTCCAAACGCAAAGCCTTACCGCGAAGTAAACCATTCACAAAATAGAATAGATTGCTACGGTTGGATCTAGTGTGCGGTTCTGCGTTATGAAAGCAAAGCTGCCTGCAGGTAACACTGATGCAACTGGGGTTGCCAAGGAATACGATCATGTTAGGAAGATTTTCTAATATTTCTATTGCTTCAGTACGAAGATCGGCCGAGGAAAAAATTGCTTGCAAGGATATGTCGAGTGTATGATCCAATTTTATGATCATATAGATACGATAACGAACTTTCTTTTTTATTATCGAATCTGTTTATTCGCAGGCAACCACTACCACATAGCTATTACACGTATTAGTGAGTCGAGTCCAGCATGGCCACCGATGTTTACACGCATCTGACCTAACAAGCGCTAATTTTCTTTTGCTTACATTTTTCTTAGAGTAGAAGACGGGACCATTGGCACCAGGAGTTCCCAGGAATTGTAGTCCAATAAAATTCCCGCGGATAAAATTCCCGCGGATTCTCCGTAAAATTCTAAGCTAATGCTTCCCTGGCAACGGGATTGCTCGGAAATGATCGTTCCAAAAAATTTTCGTGGGACTGCTGGGATTCTCCATGAAAAGAATTAAGTCAAAAATGGCTAGCCTTACGTACGTTTCGTCCCGGCCAAGGGACTCGTCAGTGACCTTTGGTTGGAGTCTTAATTGGCCAAGCAACTGCTTGGAGTCCCATTAAGAACTCGGAACCCCTGGAGACCTCGAGCGCACCGTCTCACGAGAACATAAGCTCTCAAGTGAACAGTTGCACGAGTTTTAGTTAAAGTATTAAGTCCAACCGGAATTCCCTGGGAACTAAGTTGTTGGAACTAACTAACTGCGCAGCTGGCAATGCTCAAGTGATTTGGGGGCAGGCTGCTAAAACTGTGACGAACTCGTGCAACTGTTTAGTTTATGTTAACAGTTTATGTTCTCGTGAGACCGTGCACTCGAGGTCTCCAGGGGCTTCGAGTTCTTAATGGGACTCCAAGCAGTTGCTTGGCCAAATAAGACTCCAACCACAGGTCTCTGAGGAGTCCCTTTTTAGAGCTTAGATGTGACACATTTTTCTAATTTTTTGGGATAATGGTGGGAAACAAATTTCTCTGGAATTGTCTGCTTTGTCCCGCACTATGCCGTAGTTAGGAATTGTGGTAATCCTCATCAGATTCTCAAAACCATAGGACTTACCGTATGTGGCAAAACCAAGCCTGTTTCTTTCATTTTCTCGCAAAGTTTGCAACACTGAAGTAAGCTGTATCTCAAAGATTATCTAGATTTTCTGCGACAAAACTTCTTAGGCATGTCAAATGTAATTTTTTAATGGCTGGTACACACTTACGGCATTCATCTCGTCGCTGCAAAGTGTACCCCATGCGCGTGTAAATTAGTTGAACCATGCAGAATGGGTTAAGCTGAAGTCTTTCTTCACAGGTGCGTTCTGTGTGTAGCAGTTGCAACAACAGCGCAAACTTACAAGCCACTTTGTCTTCTTCACAACTGGTAAGATGTGGTATTGCTCTGAGTTTTACCTATGACCAACGTAACTGTCTGGCAGTAGAAATTCGTATAGATTATGTACTGATCTCCTTCCACACCACAGGCTACTTTTGCTTTAAAATTCCGAACTTTAGAAAACGCTTTCATCACCGAATGAATGTACTGAAGTTCAAAGTAAACACTTAGATCCTTCGAACCTTAGGAGGGCGTTTTCTTACATTTCCTATGGAATTCTTGAGATAGGATATATGGTGTGCTGATATAAGAGAGAGTCGGATTTTTTATTTTACATTCTGTAGTTGCTACTAGGTAAACAGGAGAAAACCCGTGTTATCGTTCTCTCGTGCCATCATATATGCGAACATGGGGCTACCAATTCAGCCATTTCTTCTGCATTAATAAGCAGTTATAATGAACCATCTGAATTTTTTACGAAAGGATCGTGAATGGAAGCCATGCATTACATAACGTATGATAAAGCTCGTTACAATGCATGGCTGTTCAAGGTATCGCTTGACTACAAGTTACTGAAGGTATGGCGGAATTATGTTACGCAGGAACAGAGAGATTTATTTGCCTACATTGAGAATGATGCGAGAATATCGAGGTACCACATTATTGGAACGTAACGCGTGCTAATCGCACCTGCTTACAGAGGAAGGGGGACATCTATCGAGAGTTCTACAATTTACCCTCTCATCGGCTAATGCAAAGCGTGTTCCTGGTAAAAAAAAAAAAAGAACTAGTTTTTCCAATTACACTCGTTCTATCTGATCATTTCGCTCGAGTACATTCTACTGTTTTGGAATGATGACAATGCCATTGGCTCAAAAGCCGATGAACATTGACTAAAGGACTTCATTGTTGTTATGGTGACTTGCATTCAGTCGCATTGTAACATCTGGCCACTAAACGTCCGGCAGTACTTGAAATTTCACAAGATAAACTGTCCATTTAGATTTGAAAAGGCGCTGATTATATAAAATCGGCGTTAATGCCGAGTTATTCGCATTTTCGTTCATGAAGGGGAGGGGGGGGGGAATTTTCCGGTTTTAGAGCGGGAATTCCCGGCACCCATGACAATCTTCTTTACCACAGGGTTGCGAGTGTTTCGCTTATAGCAAAGATCCGCGCTCGCCCCTGCTTGCAGTTTCAACGTCTGGTTGACACTTCATTACAAGGTCTAATAGTGCGTACTCGGTTTTCCAACGGGTAGACGAGCGATTTACTATTTTAAGTCAGCCCCAAAGGCGCATGTGTCAGGGTCACAAAATTGCCACGTGCAAACACAAAAGTGGCATCCTCTTTCCTTAAATAATTGAAGTTACTTTTTATCGAAGAAATGAGGACCCTCGATGGGTAAATCTTCAAGGCAAAAAATAAAGCTAATAATTTTTGTGACGTTTCGGTCCTTTCTTGGACCACCTTTAGACTAAACAAACTAGAATACAAAAAAAAAACAAAAAACAGAAAACATAAAAAAGCAGAGCACAAATCGCCATGGTCACATCTTCGAAGTCGAGCTAAAACACCTTCAACGTAATTGAGTCTGACTGCAAGTTAAGTTAGTTGGCGAATTTATGGTGCGCGATGATCAAGCTCTCAATTAGCAGGCTCTTTTACTTGGAGCGACACCTGCGCAAGGTTGTAAAGCAGGCGTGAAGATCGAAATTGATCGGCAATTGATGAGTAGCCAAGTGTTGACCAATTGAGCTCGACTGTTGCTTGCGTTCCTCGATACGTTGGTGCAGGTGGTGGGATGTCATGCCGATGTAGCCAGCGTCGCACTGGCCACATTGACATTTGTAAACAACGCATTGTGGACTCACAATCTTTGGCTTTACTTCCTTTTTTTTTCCTGCTCGAGAATATTGGCTGAATTGGTACCCGTGTTCTGCATGCCAGATCATTTAGGCGGTGCTTTAGGTTGCGTGAACTCTTTTCATCCTTATAAGGAAAAGTGAATCGCACTGTCTCATCGGCGAAACTGTCATCCAAGTTACGTTGGCGGGTAACGCATATATCGACAAAGTTAAATACAATCCGTTCTAATAAAACCGACGAGTAGGCTAACTTTAGAAATGCTGTTCGCAAATGTTTGACTTCTTCGTTAAAGGCGTGCCAATCGCTACTCAAACGATACGCCCTGTAAAGCATTGACTTGATTAAACTTTTCTTGTATCGAACATCCGTATGACTCTGGAAGTGCAGTAGGAGACCAGTATCCGTTGGCTTATGAAAAACAGATGTAGACAGTGTCCGCTGTTCTGTGTTTATCCACGTCCCACAGAATGAGACACCATTGTTCTGTTCCACTTCCACTGTAATGGACAGCGTTGAATGAAGACAATTACGATCAGTAAGGAAATCTTTGGCCGCAATTTCGCTAGGCATTGATGTCAAGGTGTCATCGACTAAGCGTTAGCAAAACTCGGGAAGCTTGCCTTCGTTGCGTAGCTTCTACTCCAGGTGGAAAATGATTGTATTTGCCATCAGTGGGCCAAGCGGCGATCCCATGCTAACTCCATGCCTTTGCACGCACAAAGCACCGTCAAATGTAAAGAGTTGGACCTTTACCGCTAGCTGGAGTAGCTTGCGCAGGTCAGCTCGAGGATGTTAAGTTTAAGAGCTTTATTTAACCAATCGTCTTGAAAAGCTTTGTCAACGAGGATTTCGATAGTCTCATCCACTGGAACTTTTGTGAAAAGTGACGTGACATCGTACGACACTAATATTTCACCTGGCCCCATAGCCTTTCCAGATAGTACGGTCTCAACGAAATCAAGAATGTCTCTTATCACGAGCTCATTTGAAGACAGCGGTGCACAAGACGAGCACTAATACTGGAAACAACCTTTGCGACTGGTTTGGGCAAGATATTCTTGACCGTCTCATTGAGCTTTCTCTCACATCTTCCTGGCCTGCCAAAGTCACCCAAAAAGGACATACAACGTCAAATTGGCAGAATGGCTGGACAAGTTGTTGAAACCGCTGGCTTCAATTGAGCTCGTGATAAACTTTTGGTTTGTTAAGTTTGAAACAAAAACTACATTAGGGAGTTTGTAGTAACGCGTTCGTTCACCCGTCGATGATTTATCACTTGTGTTTGTCTTGGATTCAAACTTATTATGCAGATAGGACTTTACACTTTTGCCGATGAGGCTCTCGGAGAATTGATTTTCTGCTGGAATAGTCGTAGTTTTTTCTAAATCACTGTGAAACCCAGATCATGAACTATTAATTTTAAGTACGCGATCGATGAGGGTTTTGATCAAGCCAATCTTATATGAATTGCTGCAGAAGCCGTTAAAGTTAGTGAGTAGACCGGTAAATGTCACTTTACGGAAAATAGAAGTGGTGAAACAATCGCCATTTATTCCGTCTACTAAAACATCGAGAAACGGCAGTTTCCGATCTGTTTCATATTCCACCGTAAACTTAATTCTAGGGTGTCTGCTGTTCAGATACTTTTAAAAAGGCTCAGCATCATTCACTGATTTAAACAAACAAAATACATCGTCTACATACCTTCAATAGAAGCATGGATTAGAACCGGAATATCCAGACAGCCATTCTCTTTCGTTTATTTCCATGAAGGAAGAGATTCGCTAGTACTGGTCCAAGTGGGGACCCCATGGCCACACCATCGATTTGATCTTATATGCTAGTATTAAATAAAAGGCTCTTCGTTGTCTTTAACCTTCCTGCGTATTGCCAGGTACAACATGTACCATTCAACTGTGTTAACAACTTTACGAACATCATTGGAGATTGTCAGCAAGTGAGAATTAATCCTTCTATCCTCGTTTTTCCTCTGCTGTAAGGCTGTACGGAGGAGACGCTTCCGAATGAACTTTTCATCAAGTGTGTTACAATACGGTAGTCTGTAGGCTAGAAACTTCGGGAATACGTTGAATGTCTTGCAGCTCTTCAAGAATTTAACATCCATCTGCGCTTTACTACGCTTGATGAAGAGCTTCTCCAACTTCCGAAGATCAGCAACAGATAAGTTACCTTTATACTTCTCACCTACCTCATGTATAATGTTACCAAATGGTCGAAGTAGCGCAAAATTACTTCGCACTTAAATACGCAGGATTGTTAAAGACGACGAGGAGCCTTATCAACGAATTAATTTGAAGAAATTGGAAAAACTTACGGACAAATCCCTCCGCATGCTCCTGAGGAAGTGATAACCAACTTATCACGATATGAACTCGCAGTGGATGAAGCTGAGATTCTTAAGTATGGGCTTTACCACGCTATCCCTCCGGCGAAAATCTCGAAGTCTGATGTTTTCACTAATTTCGAAAATTTGAGTCGCTATATATGCGGGCATCTTACAGAGCCTACAAGAGTTTGAGAAGTTTGGGCTCATCTTTCCCACCTCGCCAATAACTACGTGCTTGGCTACAAGCCATCGTCAAGTACGCTTAGAAAGCATGGAATTTTTAAGCGACTACTAAAGAACCGGGACATTGTTATCAGTCGCCCTGATAAGAGAAATGGCGTGGTACTAATAAACCGAGCGGATTATGTGAAAGGAATTAATGAAATTCTGAGTGATTCCTCGAAATTCCGAAGGCTGGAGAGTGACTCAACTCTAAAACGTGAATAGTTTCTTCAAAGGTTCTTGCGCAAGCTCAAAAGTGTAACGTATTTTAATGACGATGAGTTGTATGCGAATGCTTATCCCCGCGGGTCGAAGCCAGCGCGCATTTATGGTCTACCTAAACTTCATAAACCTTTTACATCTATACCATCTCTTTGTCCTATTATACCTTCTTGCTCTACTTATAACTACGAACTTGCTAAATTTATATCAGGCCTTCTTTCACCTCATATTCCCCATGACCACTCAACGCGCAACTCTTTCTCATTTGCAAATGATATCAAACAGGTAAGTTCGTCAGGTAAGATAACGGTTTCTTTCGATGTATGTGGTCTGTCTACTAACATCCCTTTACATGATACCATAGACATAGCTGTTAATCTTGTATTAGAAAATAACCCGAAATTTGCGATAATTAAGGTCCAACTTTGCAAATTGTTTTTATTCGCCACTGCCCAAACTCACTTTTTATTTGATGCTAACATATAAGATCAAATCGACGGTGTGGCCATGGGGTCCCCACTTGGACCAGTACTAGCGAATCTCTTCCTTCATGGAAATAAACGAAAGAGAATGGCTGTCTGGATATTCCGGTTCTAATCCATGCTTCTATTGAAGGTATGTAGACGATGTATTTTGTTTGTTTAAATCAGTGAATGATGCTGAGCCTTTTTAAAAGTATCTGAACAGCAGACACCCTAGAATTAAGTTTACGGTGGAATATGAAACAGATCGGAAACTGCCGTTTCTCGATGTTTTAGTAGACGGAATAAATGGCGATTGTTTCACCACTTCTATTTTCCGTAAAGTGACATTTAACGGTCTACTCACTAACTTTAACGGCTTCTGCAGCAATTCATATAAGATTGGCTTGATCAAAGCCCTCATCGATCGCGTACGTAAAATTAATAGTTCATGGTCTGGGTTTCACAGCGATTTAGAAAAAACTACGACTATTCCAGCAGAAAATCAATTCCCCGAGAGCCTCATCAGCAAAAGTGTAAAGTCCTATCTGCATAATAAGTTTTAATCCAAGACAAACCCAAGTGACAAATCATCGACGGGTGAACGAACGCGTTACTACAAACTCCCTTATATAGGTTTTGTTTCAAACTTAACTAACCAAAAGATTCGTAACATTGTTAGTAGGCTTTGTGTAGGAATTAATGTTAAACTTATTTTTGTTTCATTTATATCTGGGTCTTACTTTTCTATAAATGGATCCACTTGCCAAATGCTTACAATCTGGAGTTATTTATAATTTTTTTTTGTGCTGGTTGTAATGCTTTCTACATCGGAGAATCCTCCAGACATCTGAAAGCTCGGATTGATGAACACTTGGGAAAAGATAAGTCCTCGCATATTTACAAACACTTGCAAGCGAGTGATGACTGTAAGCGCCAGTGTTCTGTTTTAAATGAAGCCCCGACGGATTTTTAGCGGAAACTGAAGAAGGCCAAGTTTATTCAATGGCTAAAACCTAACCTTAACGCCCAACGTAAACATCTAACTCTTACTCTTTCTATCTAGATCTATTCTTTCTGCCTTCCTGTTGTTCTTTCTACTTTGTTCTTCTCTCACTAATTGCGCGCGCTTGCGTACAGCTGTTATTCCCTCGTGTTTTCAATTATTGAATTATAGCTTACTTTTTGCCGTCCCTTCTGGAATTGTCAACCATTTGCTGACGGAGCATTTGTAGCGTCAATTATTGACCAATTTGTGTATTCACGCCTTCTTATTTAAACGCTTGTGATATCATTTCTCGTATTAGTTAAAAATTATCAAAGCTGATCGAGACATGTCCTAAAACATTAAATAAGTTGTCTTTTTTCTGAAAACCATAAATTCGCCAACTCACTTGACTTGCGGTCAGACTCAACTATGCTGATGCTGTTTTAGCTCGACTTCGAAGATGTGACTCTTGCGTGCCCTGCTTGTTTTTGTTTTCTTTTTTTTTTTGTATTCTTGTTTTTTGTTTTGAAGATGGTCCAAGAAAGGACCGAAACGTCACAAAAATTATTAGCTTTATTCTTTACCTTGAAGATTTACCCATCGAGGGTCCTCATTTCTTCTCTAAAGTGAGATGGTGAGTTTACTCTGTTCCGAGCAGTCGAGATCGCGAGCAAGAAGCTGACGAATTGCCAGCCTGCGATTGAATTCATCAATCTTTGCCAAAACTTTTCAGTCATGCCTAGTACATTTGCAGAAGCGTCTTATGACAAGGCTGATTAGTGGGGCAAGTCGACGGAAGTTTTTCAGCAGAATGTAGTCAAAGAAGAACTTGATTGCAAAATACAACAGCTGCACAAACTCAGGGACGAACTGGCAGGTTTGTTCCATGAAGCACGCGAACGTTGGTCTACCTTTCGCTATCTTGCGTGGTTAAATACTGTTTACAAACTACATCGGAAGAATTTCACTGAAACGTCCGAGAATAGCATCAAGAAACTTCATCAACCCAAACTTGACATGGACAAGCACGTTATTAATCTGTCGAAATATCGGCTGACTTTTTTCGAAAAACTGGCAGTGTGCAGGGACTTGAATTTTGCTTTGCCAACTAAAGTATCCAAACTGGAGATTCTAGCATCTTTAGAGCGGGGGTACTGGGACTTGGATAAACAACTGACAGATGACAAGCGACCTTTAGCTTCTTTGTCGATGAAGTCCATTGCTATCGCCTATGCCGAGTAAAGCGGTAGAAAACCTCCACGTGCTCTGACTCGTGCCATCAATAGACTACAAAACCGTACATACATCGTGATTACAGAGCCGGAGAAGGGATCGGGTGTTGTCAGCATGGGCAAGGATGTATACTTGAAGCTTCTTACCGAGGCTTCAGTGTTTGATACCGCAAAGTTTGCAAGGGTTAGCGAAGAACAGTCGAAAACACGAAGCCGCCCACCCCAAATTTTGCCACCCACTGCTAGAACGTGAGATGATACGGTCAAGAATATCTTGCCCAAACCAGTCGCAAAGGTTGTCTCCAGTAACGGTGCTCGTCTTGCAAACTTCGTGGCCTGCCAAAGACACACAAAAAGGATCTAGCAATGAGACTTATACTTTCGCAACTGGAACATACAACTTCAAATTTGCAGAATGGCTGGACAAGTTGTTGAAACCGTTGGCTTCAATTGAGCACGTGATAAGACACCTTCTTGACTTCGTTGAGACCGTACTATCTGGAAAGGCTATGAGGCCAGGCGAAATATTAGTGCCGTACGATGTCACGTCACTTTTCACGAAAGTACCAGTGGATGAGACTATCGAAATCCTCGTTGACAAAGCTTTTCAAGACGATTGGTAGAATAAAGCTCCTAAACTTAACATCCTCGAGCTGACCTGCGCAAGCTACTCCAGCTAGCGGTAAAGGTCCAACTCCTTACATTTGACGGTGCTTTGCGCGTGCCAAGGAATGGAGTTAGCATGGGATCGCCGCTTGGCCCACTGATGGCAAATACAATCATTTTCCACCTGGAGTAGAAGCTACGC
>QQSS02063098.1:0-17845 GCA_003687565.2 Craspedacusta sowerbii
ATGGATGGATGGATGGATGGATGGATGGATGGATGGATGGACGGATGGATGGATGGATGGATGGATGGATGGATGGACGGACGGATGGATGGATGGATGGATGGATGGATGGATAATAGATGGATGGATGGACGGATGAATTGGTGGATCGATGGATGATTACTTTTTTGGCACGTAAACGAAGATTTCATCTTTGTGGTCCATGTTTGGCGGGAAGATGGTATACATTTTATGTCATTGTATTCCAGGTTAAGGCTCGCTTGCAGAAGATGGGCAGCCTGATGCCGATGAACATCTTTTTGAGACAGGAGATTGATCGCATGCAGAAGGTCATCGGCCTCGTTCGGTCGACGCTCACTGACTTGAAGTTAGCTATCGAAGGCACAATAATAATGTCGGAAAATCTGCGAGACGCCCTCGACAACATATACGACGCTCGAGTACCTACTTACTGGAGAAAGGTACTGCTTGTTTCGTTCAGAAGCTTGTGCGAGTTAATCTTCGTGATAGCATTCGCTCGCTTAGTTACGAACTCCGATTATATTTAACCATTAGAATCTTGTAGACTTAGGCGCCGGGGAATCTAGGTTATGGAATTCTGCTCCCTCAGAAGACAACAAAGTATTTTGTCTGATTTAGCCAATGTGTTTTTGTTTTTAACATTGGAGCAAATGTAGATTGAGATTTCTTATGGGCTGCCGGCACCGTTGCAGGGCATGCAGCACAATCTGACATGACATTAAATTGTCTTATGAGAGGTAGCATATCACAGCACTTGGACAATACGACTGTGTGTCATGCTATTTGTTTGTAACCTATGGGCGTATGGCACTCGTCCGATCGTTCATTCGCTAATCGCTTACACAACAATAATATACAACATCAAGATTGATTCTGTGTCTCTCTTCGTCTCTCTCTCTCTCTCTCTCTCTGTCTCTCTCTCTCTCTCTCTCTCTCTCTCTCTCTCTTCCTCTCTCTCTCTTTCTCTCTCTCGATTTATGATATGCAGTAACTATCCTAAAGGCATGTACTGAAGTTGGAGACATCTTCGTTGTAGCTGGGGCTAATATTTGCACTATTTTGTTTGTCGAGCCTCCTCCGTTGCTGATACTTGACATTTTACTTATTTTCCTACGGAAATTTCTCGACCTTACGACTTACTAAGAATTGTTTTTTCGCTCCTCTATTCCGCGGTAGATTTCGTGGGACTCGACGACCCTGGGTTTCTGGTTCACGGAACTGGTTGAGCGCAATCAACAGTTCTCGACGTGGCTTCATCAAGGTCGACCTGCGTGTTTCTGGATGACGGGCTTTTTCAATCCGCAGGTAAAAGAATGAGACTTATACATATTATTTCCAACCTGTTAGAATCGTCCCCAATTCCCAATTTAGTTCTTGTCGCAAGGGTAGCTAGGTGCCTGAGTGCTCATTATTGTCTCCACGAGTTTTGTGAATTCACTGGGCCCGTTCACCTCGACGCTAATAAACATTTCGTAAAAAAATCGAATTTTTTTGTTCGTTGATATTTTGGGCCAGCTTATTTTGAGCGCTTTTTTGGCTATTTCATGCTTAGGGCTTCCTGACAGCGATGCGCCAAGAAATCACTCGCGCCCACAAAGGCTGGGCTCTTGACTCAGTCGTTCCCGCCAACGAAGTCACTAAACTCATGCGAGAAGATGTCTCGAGCCCTCCACAAGAAGGTGTCTACGTTCACGGTCTCTTCTTGGACGGCGCCGGCTGGGACCGCAGAGGTTGTCGCTTGACTGAGCCTATGCCCAAGGTGCTGTTCACGCCGCTACCTGTCGTTCACATTTATGCCGTTAATGCTGTCGCCGCGAAAGACACGCGCCTGTTTGAATGTCCCGTTTACAAGAAGCCGCGTAGAACCGATCTTACGTATATATTCTGTTTGAATTTGAAGACCAACCAACATCCGGATCATTGGACTCTAAGGGGAGTAGCTCTGCTTTGTGACTTTAAGTAATACTTCCCTTATTCCGGCAGGTGATAAGCTGCAAGTTCTGGTGTGGTTGAACTTGCGTGTTGTTTGTGTCTATTTGAAGCAAGTGCATTTGCGAATTTTCATGTAAGCGCTGAAGATGACTCTTTAACGTTGCTTTCTATTGCGACCTTGGTATGCTTTGCCTTCCCATATAAGGCTTGTGTATCTGTGTGTTTATCTGTGTGTGATTGACTCTGCTGTTATGCAAACTAATAGTTTAGTTTCTCATTAACTTTTGAAGCGTATTGTGGTCGATAATTATCATGAGTAACACGCTTATTGGTGTGTTTTTTGTATATACTAGGAGTTTACTAGGAGTCTGTATATGTATAATTTTATGTGATCGAGTGGCTTTCTAGTTTTCGTTTGTGTTTCTTTCTCGAGATTTCTTCTGCGCAAAAAAATTCTTTACTCCGGTTCATTTTGCTTAGCGTATCGGAACCACTGCAACCAAGCTTGTACTTTCGAACTGGAAATGTAGATATAGATTTCGGAGTACGTGAACAATAGCTCTTCAATTTTTTTTTCATTCGCAACATAATGATTTTCTTTAAGGTATTTTTTATTAAAAATAGATCATGTCAAGCGCTAGTGCTCAAGTCCGTTCCAAAAAAATTTGCCACTTCAACTACGACGAGTAGAGATGTAATTTTTTATTCGCAAATGGCGTAGGCCACTTTTTGGTCGATCTTTTCTGATTTAGGAAACCTTTCCTCTCGCAACTTGTTGGATTAATTGGCACCGAGGTGCTTTGGTTTCATATATACAATTTTAATAATGTTATTCGCCATTTTAACCACGTCTGAGCTTGAACTTACTATATCTGGTTTTAACTTTTTAAGTCGGAGAAAGTCATCTATGATCTCTAAAGAGTTTGGTAATGCATTTTAGCATCGTAGATATAAATGGCTATCGCTCCTAAGCCTTCGTTCGTGTGTTACAGACAATTTGTTCCTTATATTTGCTTCTAATATTGCGAGGAGACCGTGAGATTTGTCTGTTGTATCCAGTGGTATGCCTACTGCAGACTTGTGTGGCTTCGTGCAGTCTGACAAAGTCTGCGTCGTTGAAGAGAAAAGCTTCTCTTTTTTTGAAACCATATTATTTGTTTTTTATTTTTTTGGTTATAAGTTATTCCTAGTATTGAGTGGTAAAGGAGTGATCCGCTTGTGGAACAGATTTTTTCTGACATGCTAGTACATGAAAGAAAAAAGCTTCTCTTTTTTTGAAAGCATATTAGTTTTTTATTATATTTTTTATTACAAGTTATTCGTAGTGTTGAGTGGTAATGGAGTGATCCGCTTGTGGAACAGATTTTTTCTGACATGCTAGTGCATGAAAGTTGTTTTTATAATGCCCTTAAAGTTATTGCTGAGTGGTAATAGACTAGTGCTCTGTTGAACAGAATTTTTTCCTGAAGGCCTAGCATAGGAAAGGTTTTTGGTTATAATAATTTATTGCTGACGATAGTAGATGAAAGTTATAATTTGTTGGAAGTTGTTGTTGAGTGGTAATAGTGATGAGCTTGTCCAAGCTGTTGCTTTTTCTTAGCATTTTGTTACCCTATGTGCACCATTCTACCACGGGATTCCTGGCTGCTTAAAAGGTTCCTATATCACGCGATCAGACTACTTCGAGATCTGCTGGCAAGTTAACTCGCGATACGCATTTATTCACAAATAAGGATTTGCATAGTTCTTTTATCATTGTTTGTGCTATTGAATTTCCGCCTTCATCAACGTTGGTTAAAGCAGGGCTTCTCAACCATAGGGCCGCGGCCCTGCATTTTCAGTGGATCCCTCTAAAATGTGTTGCTCTGCCATCAGGCCAAGAATCCCAGTCTCTGGATGTCTCAACTGTCAGCACTTAGAATATACAGTGGGACAAACTGGACTTGGCCACGTTATGGATTCCTGTCTCAAAGGAGTATCTATTTCTTGCTCTTGGGTCGCAAAACAGCTACTTCGGTTCACAACTACATAACCCGTGTGAATCAGCCTTCTCAATTGCAGTCACAAACAAGACAAAATCTAGATGTAGCCTCAGAACAAAACTTGAGGCTACTGTAAGACTAAGCCTGTCACCCATTCCAGCACAGCTGGATTAGATGATGTCTAGGCAGCAGGTTCAGGCGTCTCATTAGTAAGGATGGACTGTTTTTTTTTTCTAAAAAGTTTTAAGAATGGTTTTGATGCAGATTTTACAAAATGACAGCAGAAAATGAAATTTTTATTGATGTAAGATGTGCTTGCGTCAACAACGTTCCCACGGTTTTTACTTCATTTTATCATAATTTTCACGTGCAATTATTACGCTTGGAGTGATGATCGGTTTACAATTCTTATGTTTAAAGATCTCTTGAACTATCCTTTATGTGGTCATTTTATCACATGCAATATACCCTCTTAAACAGCGAGTTTTTTTTGCAGTCAAAACAGTTTCCATGGAGAACTTGACCTGTAACTCACCACATAATAAATTAAAGGAATGCTAGTAAACGCGATTGGGCCGCGGGCTGATGCACACTAGTAAAATTGGACCACAGTGAGAAAAAGGATGCAAAATCCTGGGTTAGAACTTTTGACAATCCAAGCACATTGGATGTGCGTCAGTAAATTTTTCAATAAACGATGTCAGAGTTAGACGTAACACCTGAACATCAGGTACGTTCAAAGATTCTTGTTCGTAAGTCTACAAGGTATCCTAAGCATGTAACAGCTTCCGGACGGCAGTGTACAACTACGTGCAGCATACTATTAATTGGAACGGGTATAGCGTCTTATCCGCTACTCCATAACCCGTCAGCACCCCACGTTCGCATTTTCGAATTGCATACACGAGAGTACATATCCAGATAATTGCAGCTTCTAGTAGAAAAGAATATATCTCCCAACGCAATCAACTATCACCAAACAGCCTGCTCGTGACTGATCATTCATAAATGGGCGTCCATCCACAGACAGTATCCCAATTTTGGGATATTTAAAATTTGCAGCAGGCAGCAAGAAAACTTTTATCTAATCGACGTAAGTTGATCGATAACACAAATCTCTTTATTAAACAAAAACAAAAAAAAAACTAGCTTCCAACTCTTACAGGCTCTCACACTCACATACAAGCTGTCTAAGACGACGACGCTCTGGGAACAGCGGATAACAACACAACAACTGGCTCTCCAGAACTATCTGTCAATCTCACCAAGTTATCAGAGACACCGAGGCGCAACCCAGTCAGTCCTAGAGCATCTGCAGTCATTAAGTGGCCTATCCCCGTCCCCTCACTCAGCGTGGTCACGGACAATTGTCTGTGGTCATGGGCGACCTGTGATAAACTTACGTTTATTGGCAACTCCGAGGAGGACATCGAAATAGACTGTGTGCCATTTCTACCAACCAAAACTGCGCCGTTACCAAGATGGTCGTTCGCAAGGCCAATCAGTCCCAAGTGCTGTTCATCTCGGGGTATTAAGCTTAGGTCCACTCCGTGGCGTTCATGCGCCTCTTGACTCACATCTTCGGCAAATGTTACCTCCACCTCCACTCCTCTAACGTCTTGTTCATCCATCACGTCCGTTTTCATGTCGCCAACAACCATGGAGGCACCGTCTACATCCATTCGCTGCAAGCTGTTATCGCCTTCGGCATCCGGCCTTTTATCGATTTGAGCAGCTTCGTCGCCGTGCTTACATCGCCGATGCTCGGCCAGAGAGGACTCCTTTCGGAATCTTTCATGACAGTCGCTGCACTCGTGCGGCTTTATTCGATCAACCCGAGAATGCCTGCGCAAACCGTGCCGATTAGACAGGTGCGACTCGAGACTGGCTCGGTACTTGAATGACTTTCTACACACGTGACAGGACATGGTCTCGTCCTTCCTTGCACGCGCCTTCCGCTTCTTCACTGACTCCGGGTGCACGTCCATCTTGTGACGCAGTAGATGCGACTTACGCTTAAACGCATAGCTGCACTTATCGCAAACGAACTCCCTGATGCCCGCGTGTCGCAAGCCGTGCAAGTAAATCGAATTCGACAGACTCAACTTCTTCTCACACGTTCTGCATGTCACTTCCTCGCCGTTGTCCAGAGGATGTTCCTTCAAGCAATGGGCTTTCAGCTCCATCTTCAGCTGCGCGAAAAAAAAGCAGCCCAAAATCAAAACACCCAAAGCAAAGAGGCAACCAAACGACAGCGAAGTAGATATGCTCCAGCAACGCACTATGGTCAAGGCTATCAAACGAATAGAGAAAACAACCCAACAGATTACGCGTCGTATATAAGGCTGGATTACTGACGCTCTTCCCTGATGCATGACGTTTGATCAGAATTGATCCGATTATATCAAGGCAAAGGAGGTACGAACTCTCGAGTGCTTGCATAGCGAATTCGCAGGCAATATCTCGCTACTGAGCGGTTAAAAGCAACAAACTCTCCTTCAGGTCACTTGTTCTTATCACCGACACCTTTAGCGGAATAAGTGGCTATAGTTCCATCGAAGGAGCCTTAAAAATACGGACCGCTAACATAACCCGTTACACAGCGACGGAAGTTCCTACTTTTGACACAGCAAAAGCAATTTACGCAGCGATTCCGGTTTTTCAATGCAAATTTATCGCGTCGGTAGTATTGAATCAAAGAAATGGAACAAGAGCACGTTACCCACCTGGAACACCACGTCAGCGCAAACCTGACACGAGTACTTCTCAACCTCATCGCCCCTGTCCAAGCTGGGCCTCTTCTCGTTGAAGTGCGTCTTCATGTGCGTAACGAGGTGCTGCTTCCGCTTGAAGTTCGCACCGCAAATGTCGCAGACGAAATCTCGCGTTCCAGTGTGACGCATGCTGTGGTTATAGACGGCCAACGGTGTCTGAAGCTTGTTCTTGCACACGTTGCAGTGCATTATCTCGTTCGTGTCATGCTCGGCAAAACAATGATCCTTCAACTCCGACTGAACTTTGAAGTTTCGGTGGCAAACGTCGCATCGGTAGTTCTTTTCTTCCTCGTGCACCTGAAGACGACAGATTAAAGCGCACTTCGAGAAATCCAAGAAACCAGACACCCAGATGCTAATAAATCAGACTAATTAAGGAAAAATAAGGAGCTCGACGCAAAAGATACGAAAAAATGTTGCGGGCCGATCTTCAAGAACTCAACATAGAACCAGACCTAAGCCTCACACAGGAAGGCCACTAATTCCCTGAAAGCGTACACTACCTTCAGGTGCTGGTAAAGATGTGACCAGCGCTTATAGGCTAGACCACAATAAGGACAAACAAACTTGCGCTCGTTGGAGTGCGATGTCATGTGACGCTTAAGCTCGGCGCCAGTAATGCACCGCTTCCCGCAGATCTCACACGGGAAGTTGCCACCGTAGTGGACGGCCACTTTGTGAGCCCACAACATCTTTTTCGTCTTCAGCGACTTCCCGCAAATCTCGCACTGAACTCGATTCTGGTCTGAGGCCAGAACAACGGCTTCCGCGCTCTTTTTGTTAAGATACTTGGCCTGGGAGAAGACGTGTTTCGGAAATTGCGCTTTCCCGGTAGCATCGTTCTGGGGTATCGGCGTTTGAACGACGCTAGGCGGTGGATGGAACGCGCGTTGGTACTTTGGCATGTTCGACTGCTCTACCGGAGGCATTGGGATGCTCGCGTAGTAGTTTTCCATGGGTACGCTCCCAACCAGCATAGTCGAAACAACGGACCGCGCGTGCAATGCGGCTAGCTTGCTTTGCATATCACCCTTTAAAATGTCACCGTGCTCAAGCAGCTGCGCTGGGTCAGCATCCTCGTTTATTTCCCGTACATGAACGGACTGAACAGAATTTACGACAGCGCTGTCCGTACCAGGGCTTCTAGCTACAACTATTCCTGCCGCAACAAGATTAGCAATGGGTCCACTAGTCTCTGTCGCCATTGGCATGGCATGCGGTTGCGACGGCAGGGGCTGCGCAACGCCGAAAGCAGAGGCCGCAGTCGAATCACTGCTGGCGCTGAGCTGCGTGCTGACTTGCTCCACTGGATTTGGATTCGTAGACGATGAAACTTTCGCTTTTTCTTCCGATATTCCGGATGCATCCGCGTGTTTGTTGACCGCATTCGACCAAAACTCGTTAATGAGATGCTGGTACGTCAGAGCAAGCAGTTCTTCCGTCAACCAAGAGTCTTTCCAACGGACGCGATACGATCGCTGTCCATCCTGCAAAAACACGAGAAAAAGACTTACGTACAAAACCTGGTAAAAAATCTTAGAATGAGACACTTCTTTTTAAAGACCAACTCCAGGTGATCTGCTGGGAAAATAAATTAAAGAAAACATAGTAAAAACGAGAAGTGCTAAACGCAGAATCAGTCTCAAAGATTGCTGGTCAAGCAAACATTCCGCAATATCATAGCATGCGTTTCCAAATGGTTAAAGAATTAAGATATAGCGCAAGACCTAAACATTCATCCTTTCATGGCAAGTCAAAAGCTTATGGATTTGAATATACACAGTAATAACATGGTAGCGCCCGTTTAAACTGGCAAAACTTGACACGATTTCAACGATCACGGTCACACTCGAAGTCTGGCAAGGCCCAACTACAGTTAACGATTATTTAAAGCAATTCACATACATACAACTCATGAAAGAGTAACAACTATTGTTATTGCCTTGGCCAAGTCCATTTGCAATGATGCATGAGGCTCCCTCTCCAATGTTTAAAAAACAAATTGTTAAGCAAAGTGTCATCCTTATTATTGATCGGCCAGGTTTGTCTGTGACATTTGGGGTGACTTTGAGTGGTCTCGTCCCTAACCGAATAAACTATGAATTCCCATATAATGCCATTTTTCAAGTTAATGCAGAAGGTGCTAAGTAACAAGGAGCATGATCATTAGCAATTTACATCTGAAATGAATTTAATGGTTTACCATGGGAGGGTCCATGTTTTTGATTGCTATTTTAGATGCCAAAAAGTATAACCCTCTAGAAGGAAGGAGACCATATTGTCACTACTCGATAGCGCTCTACTAAAAAGATGCTTTAGATAGAGCGATAAAAGACGTCAGAGGTGGCACCATAGCAGCTAGTTGACGCTGCAAAAACCTAGGATATATATTGAAGTACATTGTACAAGAAGCTGCCATAGAGAAAAGGCTGGGGCTGAGACAATCTCTACCACTGACGAGAAATTGCTGTTCAGGATCTGAGGATGAATGCGAAGTTGCATGCTTCAAGAACAATGCTCCAGGCCATGATTGGGCATCTTTGGGTTTTCTAAAACACCATGACCTTGTTAATCTGCTCAAAACCAACATTACAAGAAAGCATTCTGAGATAAGCAAAGGATCTTAAAAATACATTTTAACAACCTGTAAGAGAACATATCAGATGAGCCTCCTGAAAATATTCAGAATCACAACGCAACGTATTTGTCGGTCAATACAGGAAGAAAAAGCTATTGCAAGAAGGGGTACAAGTATTCAGGAGTGCTGAACCACAGTAAATCTGTGCATCCAATAAGGGTGAAAAGGTTTTTATCGGTGACAATTTATCATCAGATATCAACGAAAAAAGCAACTCAAATTTTTATGGAGCATATTGCTTTCACCTGCTTGTCACCGAGTCATATCTATGTCAGCCCCATGATGCAGCATATTATGCACCCATGAAATAGGCAAGGACAAGACATTCTAATGAAATGGAAGTTAACTCCAGCAGGTAGAAACTTTAGCCTTCGTCAAAACAATTGTTTTCAAGTCTTTTTAGAAAGCCACATTAGAAGCTGGCAATGGAACGTGTAACCTAATTAGTAGCTTCAAGAAATGTGATTTATTTTGAGCTTGAAATGCATAGTCTACTGCTGACTAGCATGTTCTTTTAGACTTGTTTAAAGCCACCGTGTGACAGGGTGACTTAAGACATGCAACAAAAATGAAAAAACTGCCAACCTGGAAATATTCTTGCTTCCTTTTCGCAGTAAGATTGCTTCTACAACTTATAGAACTTGTTGCATTTGCAAAACTTTGGGACCCAGCACGGGACCCAGCACAGGACCCAGCTTTCTAGCAAAGCTAGAAAGAAATTAGAAATAAGATTTTTGCAAAGTCATCTTAATTTATGTGCTATGCCAAACTTAAACTTAAAAATTCCTCTGCCAAGGTTTGGCAAGACAGAGACAGGGTGATAACCCGCACTCACGGCTATAGCTGATGTCCATGACGGCCCTAGTAGTTTAGAGACTGTAGCTTGTCATACGCTGAAGATGTAAGGATGCACCAGACTCATCTTAAGGGAGACAACTTAATTCAGGAAATGGTTTTAGCCATAAAATTTACTTAATTAGATAGCAGCACTAAATCAGTTAGTTGCTTGCACGAGAACTCAGTGAGATCAAAGTTGCTTCATTCCTTCCAGACTAGTCATTACAGTACTGGAAAGGTTACTACTAGGTTATAACAAAATGGCACAGTCAGCATTATATTACATCCTACAAGACACTGAGGAGGTAATCCTCCTCACACGAATTTTCCAGTACAATATCTTGCATATAATTGTAATCACCATAGTTGAAGTTGAGCTTATACTCAACAACCACAACAATTATTTCCACTCAAAAACCATGAAAATCAAGAAAATGGCCTATTGTGGAGATC
Organism: Craspedacusta sowerbii; assembly: GCA_003687565.2. Taxonomy (NCBI): domain Eukaryota; kingdom Metazoa; phylum Cnidaria; class Hydrozoa; order Limnomedusae; family Olindiidae; genus Craspedacusta; species Craspedacusta sowerbii. The sequence continues at coordinate 10,638 of QQSS02063098.1, forward strand.
ACCAGGTAGGCATAGCCTATTCTAGAAGTGACTACCTCATTAAAGATGTATAAACCATGCAATAACAAAAAATATTGAAAGATCAAACAGTATCCAACACCAAGTTGTAAAATTAGAGCAGCATATTTTATGAGTAGTTTCAGTTCACTAATGGATAGTTTTAAAGGATCTTTCCCTGGCGATCTCTCTATTAAGTTGTTCCAGTCTTCTATAACTTTATATGTGAAGGACTTGTCACCATATTTGAGAGTATTTCTGGAACTCAAGATGCAGCTTTTATAGATTGAATTTGAACACTTAAGGTTAGTGTTCCCAGAAAAGAATAAGAAAATTTCTTTAGCTTTAAAAGGAATAAGCGTGAAGAAAGACGCGCATGTACTAAAACAAAAGATATTCTTACATTCCAGCGACAGGCAGCTCTCCTTACAAAAGAAGGTTGGAGTCTACAACGACTCCCACGCTCATGAAAACGCCAATAATACGCCGATCACGATGAGAGCAACTATCCCATTTCCTAAATGCTCGCGGTACATTCCAACATCACCAAGGTAGTTCGATGCACAAGACTCCTTGTAACGGCCAGTCAGTGTCAACCATGAAACATTCCCCAGCTAAATGTTGACACATTATGAAGCTGTCCATGGCCTCACCGAAGCACTGAGGACTAACAAGTCGACGGCAGCCAACAATTCGCTGTATAAATTTAAAATAAGGCGTACTAACCTGGGTAATGGAAAAATCCACTATTTTCTCAGGCACAAACTGGAAGCTTGTCAAATCACCAGGTGGTTCGGACTGCGAATTTTCACCACCGTCTTGCTGCTGAAAATTTATATCAGCGGCTTCCATTTTGTCGAGAGTTGTACGAGTGCAAAATGAGGGCGACCTCGGAGGCGCTGGGCAGACTCACCTGTTTCCATAGGGCGTCCAGCCAAATGCTGCAATGGCAAAGACACGAGGTTTTGGCGCGAAGGTTGGCACAGGCTTGGCGCCTGGGTCGAGAGTACTGATGATACTGCGCTAGCGTCACATGCAAGAAGCTCTCGTCATTTCGATTTTACTTTGTCATGTTTGGGCAGCAGGCCACTCAGTTTGCTTTGTTATGCTTCCAAGCAAGCCAGCAAGTAAGCAAGCAAGGAATCCATCAATCAAACAATCAATCGTTCGTTTTATTTTCACATTTGATCGAAACCCATTCCATCCTAATGATGGCTAGTACTGCTCAAACACAAGATCGAATGACAGTTTTAAGAAATACTATGTCTTCTCTAGGTTTCTAGAAATCTCAGGTATGGTTATTTCGGATGTTCATTAGATCGATAGTTCTTCGCGATGACCTTTGTGCCCTTTTCTTTTACTCATTGTAGGTGTTTATCGATGCAGCTACAATCAATCGCTTCAACTGCATCTCTGTTCGAGATTTAAGATTTATCTCGCGATGTTTAGTTTCTAGAATTGTTCTGGAGAGTAAAGAGTTTACCTGCTGGAGGAATCTACGTTTATCTTACTACTGTGGAAAGAGATTTAATCTGGAAGTTTTTTTATTGACCCATTGGTAAGCAGATACGCAGTTTATCATTACATGTTACTTCTTTTACATCAAGAATATTGTTACTTCTGTATATAAGTTTAGCACTGATATGAAATTCCGAAAAGTCTTGTTGTAAAAATGTCAAAAACATTTTTTGCTACAACTTTTCGAGAAAACGTATTGGGCTGTTAGTATCTGGGCTTGACTGGGAGGTTCTAAGCCCTGTTCACGACTGCATCTTTAAGCGCTTTGGAAACACCAAAATTGGATTCGACTACGAACGGGGGGATAGCGCCCGGGTTGGGGAGCATAACCGGTTAAATCTCCACTTGCGCGAAGGTTGGTTGGCTGGTTGGTAAAGACCCAGGAGTTTCCCCGGATGCGCAGTCCATCGATCATTGGTGACAGCAAAAGAGGCCAGTCGTCTCATGTTGGTTGAGCCTCTCAAGGGGCTAAAGAGCTCGATACGTGCCCTCGAAGGGAGGCTCGGACGACTTATCGATTCTCCAACGATCTTGAAACTTATATCGCACTGTCCCCTGTTACCAGGAGACACTCTTCGTGAAGACCTTCCCAGCGGACAAGGAAGTCGTACTGTGTTGGGTAGGTCTTCTTAGGAGATTCGCCAAACTGGGTAGCCACATAAATTTGTCACATACCCTGCTTGCCTACCGACCGCCGCGTGGAGGCTCTCCTAGTTGGCGGGCTTGCGCAAAGGTGCTTGAAGTGCCAGAGACTCTTATGAAGAAAGTGGTTTGTTGTAATGGTCACGATTTGGATACGTGCAAAGTCCAAGCCTTCCTCGCGACAATCTGCGCTAGCATGGGTGATCGAGACCTGCTGGAAACGCTGGGTATACTCGAGATCCTTGACCACATCTTTGTGCTCGAATTGCCCAAAACTTATAATACCATCAAGACGAACAGAAAAACATGGAACTAAAAGCATTAAGTTCCAAGGAGCATCTCTATGTAACCGTCTTTCCGAGATAAATATTAAATTAACTACTTCCAAAGCGACTTTCCGAAAAGAAATTAAAACTCTATTCCTAGCTAAATATGCTTAGTGTGAGTTTCTATTTTATTATTACTTGAACTGAATGGACTTGATTTGCGCCTTATTTGACGATAAGAATGTATGTTAGATAGCCCTTACGACTATTCCATTTATTTGATATGTTTGCTACGGGATTGTCGAGTAAAAGATTAAATTTGTTAGCTCGGTTCTTTGATCTACTGTACTTCTTCATTATCTCGCATTATTTTGACTTGCACGCAATTTGCCGATGTCTTTGTATTTTATAAAGCTGCTTACTACAGGGAGCTCATTCGCGCATTATTCTATAGTTTCAATATTCTTGACCAACAGACGTTCGCTTTTTTCCGCGAAAGCCGCGAGCGTTTGACGTATTGCACTTGACACGGTAGCTGTCTTTCCATTGAGTATAGTGAGTATACTAAGCCACACTACTTCGAACTAGATCACGTTAGTCAGGACTTCATAAGGATGACATTAGTGATTAGGTTTTTGATTCTTAGTAGGATTCAAAGAAGTATATTTGGAGGTACTTGTTTCTTCGGTTTGTCTCATTGCTGTTGTTTTTTTTTTTTGTTTTTTTTTTTGTTGTGTTTTGTTATAGTATGTTTTTTGTTCGTCATTCCCTTTCTTTTAGTATTAAAGTATTTATATTCAATAGCACAATTTATACTGAAATATTGGCGCTTATACCAAGGTGACATCCTCGATCCGATTAGCTACGGCCATGCAGGATGCCCCTTCTCCAAGAAACGTTAAGTTTGGAAAGTATTGCTTTTCATTTTGACGCGCAAGGACTCTAGCTCAATTTTTATATTTAGACCTTTGGAACGCTGGACGTTTGTCCTCACTGTACGTTTATGGAGAGAAATAAATATTGTTGTTGTTGTCGTTGTTGTTGCTCGCTTTCAAGGTAAAGTTGCAATCATTTAAACACATGCGTCATTGATAATGCTTTAGGGCAGCTGACATTAAGAAAAAACGGTTCTAAGCCATGTTCTATCAGTGTGAAATAATAGCGTTTATTTCATGGTGCGGCAAACAGATTTTTGTCGTAGAGGTAATCGTAGTAACTGTGTATATAATGAACCTATGTGTACGTCTTACCTTTCCATCAGCACAGTTCTCCAGAAAGGACCATCAGTCGATTTTTTCGACTTCGCTAGGGTCTTTGCAGTGTCCAGCGCGCAAATCTCTGGCATGTACTGCACTCCGACACTGCTTGCCGATCTGCACGGCAGGATTTGTCCTTCGGTCAGCATACACACACACACACACACACACACACACACACACACACACACACGTACACACACAGGCACTATAAAGCTCAACCGATGCGGCCTAGATTGGCCAAAACCAGCAGCAATGATCGTAGAGACACTATTAGATCGGAAATGATCAAGCGTTTTCGGTTCGGAAAGCAATGTTTTCAAAATGAGCAAGATGATTTGTGTCATAACACGTTGAAGTACAGCTGATCTTGGTTGATTGATATGATTAAATCGCTCATGTTATTTTTGCTTCGTTTCATAAAAACTAGCAGAAAAAAGAACTGCAGCGTTCGGAAATAAGAAATGCATATTGTAAATGCCGCGGAGAGAATTTAAATGGAAATGAGTGACCAAATTTTTTACTCCTGAACAAAGCCCCTTGCAAGGCAATACCAAAGCCAATGTCAAAGCTGAACATGGGCGATGAAGGGGTTTAGCTGTGGGCTCCTTCAAAACCTTGACGTGCGTCCAACTAGTTCACATCTCGCTCGCCTTCGTTAAAACCAAAAAAACATCGATACGAAGAAAAGGCGTCGAAAGAAAAATAATGCACTGGGTCGAACACCAGTCATTAACCGCATATTCTTGAAATTTGATGTTAAAAATTTATAAGAAAAACATCTCCATGCCTAAAACAGTTTTTTAAGATTTACATGCGCGGGAAAGAAGCAAGTGCTTTTTTCCACATACCAGGGTTAAGGCAATCTTCCTTGATTTTGATAATATCAATTTCAAGTATCCTATTGCATTTCCTGCTATGCACCATATTTTTTTAATTCAGGGTCAAGATTCAGAATTCAGGAGATCGCCTTTCGCTTTTAAAAGATTTCGAAACTGAACTCCGTCCAAGCCTAGGTCATACCGTATTTTCTTAATTTCAGTAAATACGAATCTAGATTTCACGATTGTTTTCTGCTTCTGAATTTTCTTCGAAGCTCGATTCAAGGAAAGGGCTGAGGAGATGAGGTAGCTCCCTTTTGAAGTAAAGGCTGCATTTAGTTGATAAAACGGAGCATGGGCGATTCTGACAGCCGACAGCAACAAAGAATTAATATTTAAGCACAGGCATCCGAACGGGAGTGACTGCGAAGCACTGGCCCCGTCTCCAGGACAAATGAAAACACTCTCTACAATGCTCATTGCTAAAGAAACGGAGATGAGGACCGGTCAATGCCCCGTTCGGGGTGGAATGAAGCTTTGGCTTCGAAGTAGTCCGCCCTTGGGTCATCGTTCTTCATCATGTCCAGCCCAGTGGGTGATTTCTCAAGAGATAACTTCAAGAGATGTCACCATGTCAGAGGTTAAGCATGCCTCTGCGTTGTTGGCCAACTGATTTTATGTTATGCTCGATATCAATTATAGCACCTTCTTGTGGTTGATTCAAAAGAAAAAAAAACGTAAAATTACGCAAAGTTCTATCGTTGCGTCTGATTCGAGCGCGTTCGAAAGACCGTATCCCAAGTTATTTTCTGGAGGAAACCGTCAAATTTCTGCCCACTGTTCTCCGCGTAAAATTTAGTGAAGGTGAACTACTTGCATACAAAATAAAATCTAAAAAAACGCAATACATCGGTAATCGATTAAGGCATGACTGGGGACTTAATCAGTCGAGGTGGTTCAATGTTAAGGACACGCCGAGAAGTCTACCATGCAAACGCTGTCCCCAAGCAATGCACATTCATCCTCTTCGTGAAGTGGTGGAACCTGAAACAGGTGACTTATGATCTTGGCTTGTCATGATAATATTGATGGTTGCCAAAGTCGACAATGCAATTCTGTTGATTTTAATTTACCCGGATATAGGCAAGTCACTCGGATCTAAATAAGCAGGCTATCGAGAAGTGAGCTGCTTCATTCAACAAATCCACGTCCTACATATGGTTATTCAGGCAGCATTGACCAAAAACTCCCGCCCTGCGCAACGGTTACCGACTTTAAGAAAACCATAGACCACTACTGATGCTTGAGATGCTCGTTCCCATTGGAAACTTCGCTAAAACTATGCACCAAAATTCTTCGATAAAGCTTGTATCAAATTTCCAGTGGCAAACTTCTTGTGGATGCCAATCTACCAAGAGAGTTTAAAACGAAGTGGGTATCCTGACGTTCTATCGCTCCTCCTCCTCCTCATCGTAACAATAGACTTAGTGATGCGCAATAAAGCTGATGACTTTGGTCTTGTCAATCACCTTCCTTACTCGAAGCAGAAGAAAAATATAAGCTAGTCTACCCAGACGACATTGTTCTTCTTGAGAATGAACAGGGTTTAGAACAAGAACAATAAGAGAAAGTCAGCAATCAAGAAAACGAGGTAGGACTTGAAATGAATGTTGACTCAACAAATGAGCTGATTACTAAGCCGGGGGCTGGCGTTGGCTTGCAAATCATTTAAAGCTGAGCAAAGAGCACTTGGAAACAGTGAGCAACTACAAGTACCACGGATCGATAGCAGCAGCAGCATTTGTCGTGCGTAGATTCTTTGGAACTCTAAAAAGAAGTCCGAACTGAAATTATTGGAGTTGATGAATATTCTTAAGTGCACTGCAGTTGCTTCTACTATGCTGCCTTTCAATATATTTACATAAATGGGGTTGATATACAGTTTGGGAGGAAGAAGTTGTTATACATAGATTGTTGATTCTCCCCTCATTGAAGAGCAGGGAGCTATCACAAATCAATAGGCAATCAGACAGTAACCAGCTAAATATATCGGTGATGATGATGATGATGATGATGATGATGATGATGATGATGATGATGATGAGGATGATGATGATGAGGATGATGAGGATAATGAGGATGATGATGATGATTAAATACTTCTTGACCATCCACATAAGAAATTCTCATATGGCACGAACAACTTCGGATAGAACGGAAAATTTTAAGCTGGCAGCTCGAACGACGCTGACGAAGAGAGTGCCAGATTCAGATCGCTAAGCGCATTTTATATTGTTATGCAACATTTAAAATATTACCGACAACTTGAAGTACCAACATATACCTTTTGTAATCAACTGATCACAAACATGGAAGGGTATTGCACAAATATAGATTGCAAACATTTGTTAGTGAGTGATTTGTGATTAAGCTTAGCTGTAATTAAAACTCAAATTTGTTACTCCGTAGAGTATCAGTGTCTACCATGCATCAACAGAATCAGTAAGAAGCTTAATACTTGGATCATAATTTTGCGCAGAAGTGCATGAGAGAGCTTTAGGGTGAATTTCCTGCAATGAATTATAACCTCGCTCTGGTGTGAATCATCCCAGCCGGCAAAAAGACATCATTAATACGTCTTTAATACGTCTCGTCGAAACGGACGAGACGTCTCAGAGACGTCTCAATTAGGTCTTTTTTGGTATCCC
>QQSS02063209.1:5191-17841 GCA_003687565.2 Craspedacusta sowerbii
GCAGCTAAGCATACGGGATGCATATACTCTCTCGCTACAATGTTCAAAGAAGCAGCTAAGCATACGGGATGCATATATTCTCTCGCTACAATGTTCAAAGAAGGAGCAACAATTATCGATAGCCGTGTCTGTCTAAGTTGCAGCTATACTCCTTGGGCTTAGCAAACACAGGCTCCACGTGCCTGCTTGGCGACCCCTGTCCAGTGGAGTATTCTGATTTTATGCCACGCATGAGCAGCGATAAGTGACAGTCATGTTGCTAAGATGCTAATTGTGACTTAACAAAACAATTATATTGAGACAAAGCGAAGCTGGTTGAGTGCGCTTAGCTTGCATGACACAATCGCACTTCTTCTGTGTAGGTTTGTTTTGTTCGTGATGTAGATTTGCCAGCTCTGTGGTTTTACCCGTTCTTTTATGAAAAAATCTCCTAGCTTTGCTCAGTGTTTACGGGTCTATGCTGCCCTGTTGGACTCAGTCGCCATTTTTGCTGCTGAGAGTTGTTTATTTCATTCTGATTTTTGTGTTGGACCCTAGCGCCATGTTCAGGAAGGCAGAATGACTGAGAGCGAGCATTGTATTCTCCGATGCTGTCTTGCTCTCATGCTGTGGGTTTTTTGTTTCAGATTGCTTACGGGGCCACAAGCATCGAGCTAGACGATCGCTCCAAGTACGATTTCTTCCTCCGAACAGTCCCGGCCGATAGCCTTCAGGTGCAAGCCATTGCGGACTTCATCGTCCGGGAACTTGGCTGGGACGCCGTATACGGGATCAGCTCGACTGGGAGCTACGGCGAGCGCGGCATGGAGGCGTTCTCGAAGGTGGCGGAGAGTGCCGGCATCTGCCTCGCGGACAGCATCCGAGTGAGTCCGAAAATGTCCGAAGAGGAGAAAACGGAAGCTCTGTACCGGCTATATAGGCAAGACAGGCGTGTCACCGGGCTCGTGTTGATCTGCGAGAAGCCGGACCTGCAGCAGCTACTGGCCATCCTGCAGAAGGAGAAGAACCTGACTCATCATTTTCACTTGATCGGAAGCGACTCCTGGGCGTCGAACATGTTCCCCAACAGCTCCGTCTGGTTCACCTTCCACTACAACCGCTCTGACCTGGACGACTTCTATGAGTATTATTCGCGTCGGCGGCCACTGGACCGTGTCGCTGACGATAATCCGTGGCTGAAGACGTTCTGGAGCGAGCAGTGCGGTATCTCGCAGGCCGCGCAGATGGATCGCCAGCTGTATTGTAGCGATTACAACCGCAGTTTGTTTGCATTTTGCAAGGACGAGTTTTATCTTGCCACCTGCAGCTCGGACGACAAAATCCCTTACGTCATCGATGCCGTGTACGCGTTTGCGTACGCTCTGGACGCAATGGTCAGGGAGGAGTGCCCCAAACAGAATCGTCCCGATTGTCTACGAAAGAAGGTCGGGAAGAGATTTTTCGATACTTATTTGAAGCGCGTGAACTTCACGGGCCTGTCGGGCAACGTGAACTTCGAAGATGATGCGAAGAAGGGTCGCTATGACATTAACGCGTTTCACCTCAACGGTTCCATCATGAGGATCGGAATGTGGGACAGCGGCAAACTGCAGATGGCTCCGGGCTGGAGGAGCAGCTTTGGTAAGAGCACTTGCAAGGATGACTGTCGAGCGGGATACAGGAGACTTCTCAGGGAGCCCCTTCGATGCTGCTGGTCGTGCGTGGCATGTAAGGCGCGGGAGTTTCTGAAGGACAACTACACGTGTGAGCCGTGTCCACCAGGTTATCGACCGCAGCCGCTTTCCAACTTCACGACTTGCTTTCAACTGGAAGTTCGCCATCTGTCTCTGTCGTGGCTGGTTGTCACCACGCTCTTGGCTTCCGCTGGTATCCTGTTGACCTTCTTCGTGTTACTGTCCTTTATGAGACACAACGACACGCCGCTTATTAAGGCTTCCGGTCGGGAACTGTCTTATATGCTGCTGGTTGGCATTATGCTTTTATATTGTTTGCCCTTCCTTTTGGCTGTTCACCCGAGTCCCGTTCCTTGTGGAATGGCCCGTTTCGGCATCGGGTTCTTGCTATGCGTCTGTTATTCGGCCTTGCTTATTCGGACGAACCGAATCGCACGTATATTTTCCGGCAGGCAAGACTTGAGCTTCCTAACTCCTCGGTGGCAGGTCGTGTTGACGGCTTTCTTCGTACTGCCCCAGGTCCTCATCGCCGTTGTTGGTCTCGTTCATCTGCCGCCAGCCGCGATGTTGTCCTACGAGAACGAAGACTACACGGTGGTCAAGTGCAACACAGAATCGAAGGACCTTATCGCTTCTCTAGCTTACAACTTGCTCCTGGTTGTCATGTGCACAGTGTACGCGTTCCGAACTCGCAAAGTTCCGAATAACTTCAACGAGGCGCGATACATCGGGTTCGTCATGTATACGACGCTGGTCATCTGGATTGCGTTTCTGCCGGTCTTCTTCTCGGCCAGCTCGGAGTACCAGACTGTGGCGCTGTTGCTGGACGTGATCATCAACGCGACCACACTTCTGGTGGGCATGTTCGGCATGAAGATGTATATCGTCGTATTTCGGCCGGACAAGAACTCGAGAACAAACTCGACGATGCGCTCCATCACGCTCTCGTACTTCAGTGAAGGGGATGGCGCTGTTGTGATGGACGGTGAGTCGCGGGCTTTCGAAATCTTCCTTTTGGGTCCCCCATCGATCATCGATTGTTGAGTTTTCAATGGCTCGTCAATGAGTCTTTTTCATGCCACTCGTCATTAAGGTTTAAATGCTTCATTCAATCGGTATTAGATACGATGCTTGTGAATTGCGAATTACTAAACGTTTTTGATTGTCCTATCCGCATCCCCCTCAGTAAGGCTGCTTCATCGTCCTTGTAGAAGTGCCCCTTTTTACGGTGTTCATCCTCGGAGCTTGCTGGGTGGGAGAAGTATTTTCTTTAAAAACTAAACTGGCTAATGACTCGCTTAATCCGTTGTATTGGCCTGCCTGCTCCACCATCTAAAAAAACGTGTAATCTGCTTTTTTTTTTTGTATTCGTGCTTGTTCTACCTCATTTTTGTCGGATTCCACGCATATCCTCGTTTTCATTATACGTGAGTTGGTGAAAAGCTGTTAGAGCCGTAAAGTTGCTCGATAGTCGTCCTCAGAATGAGCCAAAAGTTGTTCAGCGTGTGTTTCTGTCTTTGTTTCTTCCAGATAAGCCAAGCTATCACAGCACTCCGCGCAACAAGCGTGCCGTCGCGCCTATCTCGTCTGTACCGGCCCTTATTAAGTATGTGAACCGGTCTGAGCGCTCCTCTGTCGAGTCATGGAAGCTGACGAACGGGCATAGCGATTTGAGCAACGGTCATCCTCCACTCCCTCTATATTTATCTTGAAGTATATACTCCTGCTTTATATGCGGAAATATTCTTAGTTTTTGGCGCAAATTGCTTTTTGCGTACGCGAAGTTCGCGACAGAAGATTGTTGGTATCGTTATTATTATAGTTATTGTTTTTTTTTATTGCTTCTATTATTATTATTATCGAATGGACGAAGCAGAATTAAATTACTTACTACTTTCAACAGAAAGAATACACTTTTCAGTTTGTAGGACATGTTTCGACAATATTTTTAGTCATTCTCAACTAAGTTAGTTTTACAAGATACCAGTATAAATACCTAGGAGGCGTGAACACTCCAACATTCAACAGTAATTGGAGTGTCCTACAAAATGAAAAGTGTATTCTTTCTGTTGAAAGTGGTAAATTATTATTATCATTGTTGTTATTGTTGTTAGTATATTTTTACTATTATTATAACTATTATTATTATTATTATTATTATTATTATTAATAATATTATTATTATTATTATCGTTATTATTATTATTATTATCATCATCATTATTATTATCATCATCATCATTATTATTTCATTACTTTTTAAATTAACCATTAGTATGTTACCATTATTTTGTTATTATTGTTATTATTTTTCAGCTCATTATTATTATTATTATTATTATTATTATCATTAGTGTTGTTGTGGTTGCTGCTTCTGCTGTTGTTGTTGTTGTTGCTTTTGTTGTTCCTGCAGCTTTTGTTGTTGTTTCGGTTGTAGTTGTTGTCGCGCAGTGGTGCATGGACTAGGTCGCTGCCAGGAAGCCCATGGCCTAAGTCTATTCCCGTTATTATATACGTAGAGAGATCGGCATTGACCTAGACCTCGTAGTTATTCCCTCGATTTGATCATTATTTATCAAGAACTGATAAGTGTCTCCTATAGCTTATATACTTTTATTTAGCAAGGTCTGGTCTGTATTTTCCTAGACGTCATCAATATTTACCGAAAACCTCGACGATATCTTGTCATGACCTGAACGATGTTGCAGTTTTAGTTGAATGTTCAAGCTGCACGCGCTGGCGCATTTTCGAGGACGTTTATAAATGTTTTTTTGTTATGAAGTGCTATGCATGGTGTGCGTGTGTGGGTGGGTTTGTCCGTGTCTCTGTGTCTGTGTGTGTGCGCGCGCGTGTGTGTGTAGTGCGTTAGTTGTGTGTTTTTTTTTTGTATTATGTTGTTGTAGCAGGTGTTTATCTGTGTTAATGTGTATTTCATTGGGGCCGTTGCTAAAGCCGCACTTTTTTTCTGCGGCTTTTTTCCCTGATTGTCAAGCAGGTACGTACATGTGCTGATTTGCATTTATCTGATATAGGGTGAATATTTTTGCTGTGTATTTTACTAGTTGTACATTGCCATTGTAATATTTTCATATATTTTAGCAATTTCTAACAATTTTTTTTTTTTTTTTGGAATTTGCATTGGAAATAGCTATAATGATTGTTGAAAATTATGTCTTAAATAATGATGGAGATTGTGATAATTATATTATAATGTATGTATTAATGATGCGAAGTTTTTCGCGCTTTTTATTGACGCGTTTGTGAAGCCTCTTTCCCCCTCCCCCCCTTTTTTTTTCAGCCTTTTAACCTTCTGGCTAAAGCACGCAATAGAAGAACTGAACGCAGTGCGGAGCTCTAAGCCAATACTATAAATTATTTCAATCCCGTGCCAGAGGGGTAGTTCTTACTCAGTCGAAATGAGGTCTAGTGTGAACGATGGGTTTTAGTGCACTGCAGTGTCACATTACTTAACTCATGGGTTAGTGCGCTCCGTTTACTCGGCACGTTGACCACGCTCCTGAAGTGTGAAAGCTGGATCGGCGTTGGTTTTGGAACTGCTGACTGTTGCTGCGTTGTCAAGCATCACAAGTCACTGGCTTGTTTCGTTTGTTCGATCTACTCACCGGGTATGATGTGCTCCTATTTAGAGTACAGAATATCCGCAGGGCCTTGTTTTGGCCTGAGTTCCAGTACGTAAGAACACGTGAGAATGAGGCTCGCTCGCTCCGCTGACCTTGGTGTCCCCGACCTCGAGAAACCGCTTGTTCGCGCGCATACAGTTACTAGCGTTGTGTGTGTGTGTGTGTGTGTGTGTGTGTGTGTTTGTGTGTGTGTGTGTGTGTGTGTGTGTGTGTGTGTGTGTGTGTGTGAGAGTTCTTGGCGCATAAATCGATTTTCAATTATGATTGTATGGCTGCGTGTGTAGATGACGTAGGTGAAGTTTGTTGAGGTGAAGGAAAACTTAAGTCTTGCGTACGCTTGTTGTTTTCGCAATTTCCTTCATTCGTGTTTCCTTCAAACGTATTCCCAACGTTTCGTGCCTATCATCTATTTTCAAGATTTTCCTCTTCTCCTTCCTATGCCTACCGTTTTAAACAATGCATCATTCCACTATGCAACGCAATTCTTGTTTTCCTTACTTCCAAAGCGTTATATTCTAACTACTTGTCTCTAAAATCCATCGAAAAACGACTAAGTCGACTTTAGTCGAAACGACTAATACTTTTTGATTTCATGAGCCTAGTCCAGAAGAAATTATTGTATGGCGAATAAAGCAAATATTTATATTTTCCCGCGATAAAAACAGTATAAATCTTTTTATTCTTAATAGTTATGCTCATGCAATCTTTGTGATGCATACAAACAACCATGCTCCTCGTTAGAAGCGAAATATTCGAAAACAAGAAAACAAACTTGAATTCGCTTTTCTCGTGATTGCAGATGTAAAAAGGCTACAAAGCAATACAGGACACGGCTTTTTCTGTTACATAAACGCTGGAAGGGACTACAGTAAACGTCGGGTAGCCCGAGCATCGAGGCTACACAATTCGCCTCGCAGCTTTGGCTACGATCGCTTCTCCATCCATCTTTTCGAGAGATTAAAAAAAAAGCCCTTTAATCCGAGCTGATAGACGTCTGGACAGTCAAGTACGGCAAACGAAACTCCCTCGTAAACAGCTTCTCACAGCAAAACAAGCTGTCTCACACGAGCCTCCGTAAAAGAAAAATTCCGTAACAGATATCTACGTCACTAAGAATTGTTTCCGGACTTTTTTTCACGATAGCCACTTTTGAACCCTACTTTTTAAAATTATTTCTAAATAATCCTGGAGAACTCCAGAAACTTCTGGGCAGCTCTGGCTTTTTAAGAATATTGTACGCAACTACTCAGTAATTAATGCGAATCGAGAAAACATAACGCTCTTCTTATTACAGAGGCAAAGTTTTTGCCTGCAATACCTTGTTCTGTTTGCACTAGGCATCAGGTTAGGACAAAAAAAGAAAAAAGAAAGCATTTTTTACCCAGAAGCAAAACTAGAATAAGAATTTGTGACATGCGTAAATGTATAGTATTTAAATTTCTTTTGAACGTTCTTCGACAGCGTGAAGAATATCTTGTACATAACCAATATTGAAGAACCCATTAAGCGGATTATGCGATACTAGATATTGCAGTAAAGTTTTCGAGGATCATTCAGTCGCTACAATAAAAGCTTGGGAGCCTGTTTTTCGCTCACAAGAATCTTGATGCACTAAGCATCATGGCCAATCTCGAAACTTCTGGAAACGCAAACAGCAGACTACTCAAGTTACCTCGAGAGGATAGGATGCAGGATCTTTACTGAAGGAGTCGGTATTGACCAAGTCTTTCTGTCGCTGTTGTTGGTGACGAGCCAGGAGTTTCCCCGGCCAGTCCGTTGCAGCAGTCCGTCGGTGGCAGCAAATGCAAGCCAGTTATTTGCCAGACGCGGTGTTCGCCAAGTCCCTCAACTTGTTCAACTCGTGTCCATTACGTCGCACCTCGTCCATAGTTTGGCTGTTACTCCAGGCATCAAGATCGATATCAAGAGTGGCAAATAAACTTCGTAATGATATGACAGACCCTATTTGCACTTAAAGTCCCCAGCGATTATGCAGCACAACGCGCCTTTCGCTCACACAACATCGTTGCATGAATTGTAATTGAATCGTAAGGGACGCGGACAGGGCAACAGACTGAGCGAAGTCTTCCAAGCTTGATCATATATTCCTACGTAGTGCCAGGCAAGTTACCTGCACAATCGGACTAGAGATCAGCAGTAACTGCATCCCAGTCGAGGAAGAAAATACCGACCCACTTAAACAGCGATAGGCGTTCACAACTCTTGCGTTTCTGTTTCAAGAATCAGCGACACAACCAGAAATTCCTGCGCAAGTAACACGGAGCAATCCCGATCCAGGGTCCGGAAATTTCTAAAGATCTAAATTCGATGGCTGCGTTTCTGTTTCAAGAATCAGCGACACAACCAGAGATTCCTGCACAAGTAACACGGAGCAATCCCAATCCAGGGTCAGGAAATTTCTTTCCACTCTCCTAGATCTAACTTCGATGCCGCAGAGGTTTAGCTCTTCAAGATCATGAATTTCTTCCACCCTACCGCACAATTTTTGGCGCGCCTATATACGAAATCTCAAACGCTTGAACAAGTACTCTTTACTGGTAGTATTCTACAGGTGCTGATGTGATAGAAGTGGGATTGGGCAGCTTTCGCCACTCACCACAGGCGCAAATTGATACTACGCGTACGGTAATTCAACTTGTAAGGTAAACCTAATCGGTTGGTGTGCTTAATCATGATCGAGTACATGCAGCAAGTCAGAGCTTCATTTAACATCCAAAAGGGGTCCCACATCAATTTATAGAAATATGATGACCTACAGCTCAATTTCGAATTCACGAAGAAATCTTTGCTGTCTTGCCGGAGTCTGGCAATGATTGCAAACGGTATTAGTTGATGCATATGAATAAGAACGAATGAGTACAAAGGAATGAGTAGAAAGGATTGAACAAACGCAGATAAAAGCGCCGTTCGATTGGTTGACAAGATAATTATTTGTTTGCGAAATTTAACTGATCAGGCAGCTTCGCCGAATGCGAAAGGGCGACAGAAAGATGGCGGTGCGAGAAGCGTGAAGCAACCACCAACAGACAGTCAAGAACTAAGAAACATTACAAAACGAGCGTCGAGCATTACAATTATGGCTTAAAAAAAATTAAAACTTCCTTCCGAACCATCCTTCAAAATGCGATACGTTTTACAATTGAAAAAAAAAAGAAGATTATCATAATTAAGCATCACAAATAAATAACACTCCCGATGCTCCCGAGAGGAGGCACTAAGAACCCTTAATGTAAACAAGTGATAACAATACATAGGAACAAATAAAACCAATTAGGCAAACAACAAAACAATAACATCGCAGCAAGCAGACAAAACGAAGGTTATATGCCAACAGCTTCGACAAGACAACAAGGACACACGAACGACGAAAGAGCTGACGGCTTCGAGGTTTATTTCCACATCACCTCATTCCTCAATGCGCATGCGTAACATCTCTCAGCTCCACAACACGTAACAGCAGACGACACCCGATGACACGGAGCGTCCAACGTGGACATCATCATCGACAAGCGCGATTCTGTATGTGGCACATATGCATCTGCATTTATAGACTCTACCATGCCTTTCTACTCCTGCCAGTAAGCTCTTCATACAGCCTCATGAAAGCAAGCAACAAAACAAGCTGCTTGGTCGACATTTAGATAATTAACGATACATCACCGTTCCGAAATCCCCCGCACCTGTCCTGAACCTCGAGCAAAGATATTGTAGATTTTTGAGGTTAGAATCCTGGCGAGATTCAAAAATCTACGTTCAAGTGGCCTTCTTGGGCTTGGTCGTGTAGTAAATGATCACGCCGATGACACTCAGGATTGTCAAGCAAATTAAGGCAAGGATGATTCGATTCTGGACAACCCTAGAATAAAAGAAACAGATAGCCCAGCTCGATATGGCCACTACACTACAACTACGGCAAGGGATGAGCATATCACTGCAGAGTCCAATACGCTGCCTTTGTAATGAGCTTCCGCATACAAACAGTTGGTAGAAAGGTTACACTCCTTTTCTAAATGCATGCACGAAAGTATTTACCGTTAAGGATACACTGCCAAATTATTTTACTAGTAACTTATTGCCTAAAAATATTAGAAATTTTTACCGCATCCCTAAAAATATTATCAATCAATCACAAATATATATTCACAAACATCAAGTAAGAAGAACATGACCTACTCCACAAGCGAAACAACACAAAATTTACCATTGCGCAAACAGAAATATTTCTTTATCAACTAGAGTACACCACAATTCCCATGTTGGATCACTGGGGTAAAGGAGCACACGCCAAAATACCTGCTTCTTTCTCACCTTCTCACCATGCCGGTCAAAATGCGGGAGCTCTTCGTAAGGTTTGTGTTGGTCGTGCGAAGCTACAAATAAAAAAATCACAATCAGAGACAAGATCAGGGATCTGACAACATCAGGGAAGCTTTACACTATGCGACGAGCAAAGACAAATGCCGACCGACGAAATACATTCACAAGCTACCATAGCAAACCCAAACTGCAACGAAGCAGACGAGGAAAACTACTACTATGATTTGATCACTAGGCACCGCTGTCGGTAATTAATAGCACGGCAGCGTGAGTGGATTTAAACAAGGGATTCTAGCGCAATCAGAGACAACCACCCTAGAGGCGTCCACCCTTGAGGCAACCACCCTTGAGGCAACCACCCTTGAGACAACCACCCTGGAAGCAACCACTCTAGAGGCGACCACCTAGGACCACGACCTAGAAACGACCACCCAGAGGCGACCACCCTTGAGGCAACCACCCTTGAGGCAACCACCCTGGAGACAACCACCCTTGAGGCAACCACCCAGAAGCCAACCACCCTAGAGGCGACCTCACAGCGGAGTGCCGCGGAAGCGCACGCGTCACAATAGCGATTATCGTTTTAAAATTATTGGCACGAAGCGTGTAAGAACAGCGCAACGGCTCATAAGCCAACAGCAGCCGGCAGACAGGACTACAGCACCCTCAGACAAGACGGCGACTGTCAAGCCCACCGCAACGAAGACAAGCGGAGCACTTACCCTGTCACGCGTGCGCGTCATAGTCTCCCTGTCACGCTCGAGGTTAGTGAGAATCTCTTCGCCAATGGCCTCTAAATAAATTACAATAGCACTTGGCACCAACCGCAAAGCTCACATCGTCTGCGTGGTACAAAAAGTTCCATAACTTCCATCGCACCAAGCGCGCATGTATCAGCTACAGTTACTCCCAGATGACACCAGAAAGATTCAATCTGGATTCTCGAGCATGCCATGATGGCAAAAAAAAAAAAAAAAAAAAAAAAACTGGCAAGCATCATTGAGCGACTAAGATCTACCTGTTACGGTCATACTTCATACTCTGGTAGGACCATACCTTCACTCGTACTAACGCTAATATAGCTTGCCGCGAAATATGGCATCGACGTAACGATAGCGTTTCAATATCAGACAATGGTGACCGCAAGCCTGCCTATGCACGCACGGGAGTCTAGATTAAGAGTGAGTCTACATTTCCCCGTACCTGCGCAACCGAAGCTACTGGCGCAAAAAAAAAACTTTATCCAACACATGCAGAAAACGCAAGAGGAGCAAACACGTTCGTGCACAGTCATGCATCAGCATGAAGGAGCAAAGAAACGGGAGCCAACCTGTTTCGACGCACATTCGATATCCTTCGTCAAGCCGCTTGCCAGACCGCTCCAGTCGCTCCGTGTTGTCCACCAAACGCCCCCTCTAAACATCAACACGGCCACAGGTGAGCAAGACACTCAACTCCACAGCCACAGGTGAGCAAGACACTCAACTCCATTGCCACAGGTGAGTAAGGCACTCAACTCCACGGTCACAGCTGAGCAAGACACTCAACTCCACAGCCACGGGTGAGCAAGACACTCAACTCCACAGCCACAGGTGAGCAAGACTCTCAACTCCACTGCCACATGAGAGCAAAACACTCAACTCCACGGTCACAGGTGAGCAAGAAACTCAACTAAAGCAAAAATTACACGAAGACGCTGCTCTCAACAAGGTGCTTGGATGAACGCATGAAAGAAAACTCAAATGTGCCAGTTACGACTTCACTTCTTCTAGCACCGACACATGGCCAGAGCTCTGGTTCATAGCCTTCCCCTAGCATCAACCAAAAATTTGCCAATGAATTTTGAACACGAGAACAGATTGATTGGAATATCTTTTTAATGAAAATAACAATACTTAATAATGACAATAACACGAACGATGATGATAATAATAATAATAATTTTTTCATACTTCAATTATATATTTTCTAAACAAACTTTCACATGCAAAGTGAGTTTCTACAATCACTGCCACTCGCTGCAAGCAGGCATGACAGAGTCGCTGACACAGCGTTCACCATTATAAAAGGTTTGGTATTACAATTTCCTCATCCCTTTTGCAGAACAAGAAGTAGGTGCAGCGCAGGCACACGTTCATGATTTTCTTCAGTGTGTAAGAGCATCTCGCTCTGTTAGTTCAACTTCTTGCAGCCTTTCTATGATCTCGTTTGAATGGTTGCAACGTACACCACTGGCGCCCATAGAGAGGTTTAGAAACCTTACCTTGCCTTCTGGATTTATGTTTTCAATTAGGTCGTGGTAGTGCCTTTGCTTTCTGTCGGCATATTTAGACATGTTCGTTTCGAACCCGATTGTCAACTCCATTATGAACATATCCGGACCCTTTATAACAACTAGGTCTGGTCTTAGCATTTCCCCACTTACTACACTTGGGGACATGAAGAGATCACTATCCTTGAGGTCACTATATACTCTCACGTTGGGAATCACGGCTATTGTCTTGGTGAAGTTAAGGAGAACGGAGCATGTCTCCAGTTAAATTTTCCATCCTTGAGTGCTAGTTTACATCCTCCAACAACGTGTCCCAGTGTTTGGGGTGTTTGGCAATGGAGGCAGTTCGGGCTAGGAACGCTACCCCATTTGAAAGTGTTACTACGGTTGGATAGACTGTTGTTTAAGAAACGAATCGCAAAATTATAGATAGACCTCCGCATGTTTTCATAGACTGAAGACCAGTATTTTGCATAGGCAGAGAGACCTTGGTCCCATATTGACTTCATGACTAACGACTGGGCCGTTAGTTTTGAAAGAAGGCGGCTCTCAGAGTTCTTGCGAAAGTCTTTTATAACTGCTTTGGCCGATGTGTAGCTATCCGGGGGGATGTTCTTGCCATAACTCGTGCTGCCGTGAATCGAAACTGACGATAATAATAATAATAATAATAATAATAATAATAATAATAATAATAATAATAATAATAATAATAATAATAATAAT
>QQSS02063320.1:0-50634 GCA_003687565.2 Craspedacusta sowerbii
AGATAGATAGATAGATAGATAGATAGATAGATAGATAGATAGATAGATAGATAGATAGATAGATAGATAGATAGACATGATAGATAGATAGACAGGATAGATAAATAGACAGGATAGATACATGGATAGATAAACTGATTGATAGAGAGCCAGATGTATTGAGTACCGGCACCTTCTGACAACGGGCCTTGCAGTTCATGTACCACAAAAGTTGAATCAAGATCCGAACTACAGGCGTGCTTGAACATTAAAAACTGGAAAGCCCGCTAACTGGATAAACATTAAAATAATTTGTCACACCTTGCAAGCATGTCTGCCGGAAACGAGAGTATCATCTTCTTATACTTTTTGAAG
Source organism: Craspedacusta sowerbii (assembly GCA_003687565.2). Lineage (NCBI taxonomy): Eukaryota > Metazoa > Cnidaria > Hydrozoa > Limnomedusae > Olindiidae > Craspedacusta > Craspedacusta sowerbii. The sequence goes on from QQSS02063320.1 coordinate 355, forward strand.
AGTTCAGGTCTGACATCAGTGAGATGCGGTAAGCATTCAGCAAGAACCCTAAAATATTCAAAATCCAAATGCAAGTAAGCTTTAATAAGCAACAACAAGAACAAGAACAACAAGAATTTATTTTCTCAATGACTGCGTAACAATAGAAAGCTTACAAATCGCAAACCAATTAAGAGTTAGACAATCATCAAGAGGAAGGCATCCTCATAGCCGGACCTAATCAGATCGAGGTTGCCAACTATCATGAGTTTTATTTAAAATCTCCCAATGAAGGTAGTATCGATATAATTTCAGAGAGAAGTCAGTTACCATAACGTACGAAAGATGATGTCTCAAAGAAAAAGCAAGTTCTTAACGGTTGAATGAAAGAGGTGAACTCCAGGACCGCATAACCGTATCATCCTAACGTGATAGACTGCATTCAATGATACATCATGCATACCTTATCATTAATATCGATTATAAGTACAATGCAAACGTTATTAATTAAGGCAACTCCAACACCAAACAATTTTCAAAGCATCACCATGTCATACAAAAAGCAGGAGAAATCATCACCAAAAATAATTGACAAACCATTATCATATCATAAACAATCACCTGCACCATAGAAGAACGAGCAATCAGAAATAAGCTAGTACCATCGAGAAATAAACACATAATATATAAAAGTTCCATCACAAAGACTGAGTTCAGTAAAGGAATGAACGATTATTTTGTAACTTATGATTTTTAACAAATATGTGGATACCTAGTTATATGTACGAGGCCGTTAATAATGACGTGATGTGTTTCTTGAAACTAGACTTGGAATCGTGTATTTTAATATTTAGATTGCAAAGGTTAGGTTATTATAAGCAGCAGCACTATTGTATTTAATATTGCTGCTCTCATATTTCTCAGTACGTCTGAGTGGCAGTGATAACTTTGGTAGATTACTGGCTCGAGTTTGAAGTCCATAAATGCAAGAAGTCATCAAAACATCTAGGTAGTTTTTATCGATCCTGCACCAATCAAGCATGAACAAGCACAAGTTAATTTTAATAACATCTTTCAATTTTAGTATTCCAAGTTGCGAAAAAAGATTAGAGGTCAGGTCTTTATAATTTGAGAAAGTTATTAGTCTGATCGCCTGTTCTTGGAATTAAAATATCCTGCTTAGTACTTTATTGTCGGAAAACCCCCAAGCCATGCATCCATCGGTCATTTGAGTGTAAAAAAGGCTGTAATATAGTGATTTAATTGTAATTTCATCCACAAAGTGCCTAATTTTTTATAGTAAACCGTTGCCTTTGCCAATTTTTTCGTTAGTTCAGGAAGCTGAGCTTCCCATGAAAGAAAAGTTTCGAAGATCAGTCCAAGATACCTTGCTTTATTCGACAAGAATATTTTTTTGGACATCACTTTTTAAGTAAATCTGGTGTGCCAGCGTTTTCTCCGAGATCTAAACAACATAATTTCAGATTTACTTTTATTGAGTGACAACCTATTGGCGCAAAGCCAATCGTAAATTCCAGAAATCTCACGATTCATCGTCACAGTCATTTGCTTAAGAAACAAAGCTCTTGTACAAAATTGTGGTATCGTCGGCAAAATGTTGAGCAAAAACAATACAAAGACATCTATGAAAGTCATTTATATATAACAAGAAAAGCAAGGGTCCCAGTACAGATCCCTGGGGAACTCCACAGTCTACGTTACGGATTTGGGAATCAAAGCCGTCAATAGTGACATATTGCGTGCGTCCCTTTAGATACGATTTAAACCATTTGAGACATGTCCCGCGAACACCATAAATTTCAAATTTATCTAACAGTATTTTAAGGGTAACCGTGTCAAACGACTTTTGTAAGTCCATAAACAATCCACAACCGTACTCGCCACGATCAAGAATATCGCTTACTGATGGCAGAAGATTAATAAGCGCGTGATTTGAGGAGTATTTCTTTCGAAAGCCATACTGCGAGTCATATATAAGCTTGTATTTTTCTAAATACGAATAGACACGAGTATACATAGTTTTTTCTAATATTATCCCAATATTGGATAGAAGGGAAATCGGACGATAGTTATTCCATGCGTCTTTCGGCCCGGATTTGTGAATTCGTAAAAGATAAATTAATGATGTATGATATTGGGGTCGAGAGCAAGTGAGAACCACATTTAAGATTAGTAGGGATACGGTAAGGTCCACAGGCACTAGAATTGTTTACGGGATTAATGATGTTCATTATTTCACAAGGATCAGTGGGACGTAAAAATAGACTTTGTTTCGTAGGAGGGGGCACGAAGGATCGAAAGTTGTTGCGGGAGTCTGGTATCTTATCAGCAAGGTATTTTCCGAAGGTAGCAAAATAGTCGTTGAAGGAATCAGCGATAATTTGCGGCGTACGATTGCTGTGACTAGTCATATAAGAGACAGAGCCCTTGACCTCGCTTGCATTGATTATGGGTTTACGTGTGTTGCCCTTGTTTTACACGAAGAAATTCTTGTAGCAAAATAATTTACTTTTCTTAATCAAACCCAGTACTGAGTAGCGATGCATCTTGTATGTAGTATAGGCCTCACTACGAGCGAATTGGTCTGTTTCGTTTAGGTACTGTTTAAAGAGTTTATGACGGACATGCATGGATTGTAAAATGCTTTTAGTGATCAACGGTTTTCGTTTAAGGAGTTTGTCTTTTTTCGTTAGTTTTTTAAAAGGGCCCGTAATATTTAGGATATCTGTAACCTTTTCTATGAGAACGTTTACTAGGGAGTCCGGATTCTTCTCGTCATCAAACTCTTCTCTCCAATCAACAAGTGCTAGCTCTTCTACAAACTCATTTTCGTTGAAATATTTGTACGAGCGGCCATATAGGGGCCGATCTATATTCCGTTTCATCTTCAAGCTGTAGTCAGTGAAAACTGTGAATTAAGCAAAGTGGTCGGATATACTACAGTTAAGGTTACCACTCAAGGTGTCATACTAGCTATCATCGCTAAAGATATTATCTATTAGTAACCGACTTGGCTGCAATATGAGGGGCTGCAAGCTATGACCGGCAAGCATATCGGAAAAAGTTGTGGATCGCATAGTAGACTCATATTCCAATAAATTTAAGTTAAAGTCTCTCATTACAGTGATTAGCTTGTTTTCACTGCCAAGTTTAGGAAGCATTTTCTCAAGGAGTTCCAAAGAAAAATCTGCAGGGGAATAGGAAGGATGTTTGTACACGCATCCACAAACTATGTTTTTTTCGTTTCTGCTGTGATATTTCTATGAATATAGATTCAAAGACGCCCATGAGTCGAAGGCTAAGGTCGCGCCAAACTGTAACAGCATTAATTAATGAGTCATGTATATACAGATGAGTGCCTCCAGCGCTTGTAAGTGGTCGACAGAGGTATACCCTTCTAGCTTCAATTCCACACTGTCAACATTCGTACTAGTAAGACGTGTTTCAGAAATTCCTATTATTTTAAATTGATATTTTAATAGATTGAATACCACAGTCAGTTTATCATAGTGCTTTGATAGTGAGGCAATGTTAAGGTGGAAGAATCCAAGCTGATCAATAAAGCTAGTTACGTTATGGTAGCGAAATTTGTTGCTTTTAAAGCAAAGCTTGTCAAAGCTGATGGTCTATCCAGGAAGTTTGTCTGTGAGTGAGCGTATGCCGTAGCTCGGCAAAAGGTTTAGATTTAAATGTACCGGTTCCTTTAGAGCAGCAGTAAATTCCTATCGTCAATCTAATAAAAAGGAAGTTCCACCTGAAGACAACATGTAAACTTCCAAGCGCTGGTTTTGGTAAATTCTTCCTATGTAATTTTAGAACACTTACTGTGTAAGTATCTTAGCAGGAGAGCCAAAAAATGCAAAGAACATGAAACGGAATATGTTTTTACATGATCTACATTTTGTCTTATCGGATCTACGTGGTCTCATTTGCTAGGAGCGGGATGGTAATGGGATTATATAATAATCATTAAAACGTAACAATGCATTTAATAAGCATTCACTTGCATCGAAAGCTGCCATGACAAGTCAAAGTCAGAATTTAACACTTCCAGTCAAGCGTCTTACCTGCTCAGAACAACTGGATGTACGAGTCCAGTTCTGGAAACGGTGGAAACACAGTTTGTCAGCTCTTCCTGCAGCGACTGCTCAATATCGTAAGCTGAATATACAACAGCAGAGTCAGTTAACAAACGTCGTAAACGCTATTAAACCAAATATAGTAAATGTTATGGACCCAGTCCAGGCATAAAATTAGCGAAAACAAGGTTTCCTTAGGCAACTCTTTTTACATACCACCTTGGTCGCCATCCACACGTAAAAAAGATTCTAACAAATCAAATATCTTGGAACAATAAATTGTTAAGGAATCTCGCATGTGATCAAGCAACATTACCAAAGCAAAAAATCAAGCGAGTTTCATAACGAAACTCTTACAACTACATATCAGGAAACAAATTCGGACACAAGCATGGTGCTAATTAAACCCTACATGCAATGATCATGGCTTCGACAACTTGGGCCATGTTCCACTGCCGTTTCTGGATGTCCATAGGTAAAGCAGCTATAGAACTTGCAATATCGGTTAACCACACCAACACCAAACGCCTAAAACATAAAGATCCCTTTAGTACCATTGCCGACAAAGATAAAAAATCCACCAAGCGATCAAATTTACAAAACTTGGGGCTACATGGCCTGGGGTTTTGTCATCAGGGTAGACCGAATGCTAACCAAGGCTACAAGCTTTTCCGCCTCGAGTAGATACATCATTCATAGATGCATGCATGCATACATACATACATGGCGTCAGCAACTCGACTGGCAAGCAAGGCCAATCTAGCGACCTGAAATTATCTTTACGGGTCAGCTCGCCAGAGCATTGAATATATTTAACGTCTAGCGCGGCTTGCAGAGCCACCAAAACTTACTGCGTAGCCAGGATTCGTATTTCCCGAAAGAGCCATCTATTTTTTCACACATGAGCACGAGCCAGAGATGGGTCAACCGGGTCTACCGGGTCACGGGTTACCGAGTCACTGGGTCATCAATTTTTTCCGGGTCGGGTACGGTCATGGGTCAGTCCCAAAAATGACCTGACCCGGTTGAAGGTACTTAACATCACTGATACTGTGAACATCAGTAACTTTAGGGAAAAAGTATTATACATTAATCGATATTTAAATGTTTACATATTGATAATACAATAAGTTTTAGCTGCAATCCAATTAACTAACCGGTATTGAAGCTTGTAAGAGCAAATGGTTTTACTTGAATAATAGAAATTTGAATAATAGTTGCTTGACTGTTGAATTGAATGTTTATAGTTATACCACAATTCTAGGACTGCAGTGCATAAACTGTGTGTGTGTGTGTGTGTGCGTAGGCCCAGTAAGCAATTAAGGTATAGGCCGTAGGGTGTGCTCACTGTGCTGTGCTCACTAGCCTCACTGTATGGCATACGGCGTACGCCATGAACACGGAATTCGAGGTTCATGAAATTAGGCCAAGGCCAAGGCCAAGCCAGCCACTATGAAGTTGTGCACTACCAGTGCCTATGACTAATAACCATCCATGGCAACCACACCATGCCATAAAGGCATACATAAGCTTAAAGTTGCATGTTAGTACAGACAGTATTAGCATGTAGCTGAAATGACCTGACAATATTTCTGTGCGTGAAAGTCTGAAGTTACGCGGTGTTTGATGTCATCAACAGAAATGGATTTAGAAGATTTTAGCCGCAAAGTGAGAAGTGGTCAATATATTGGTCCCACATGTGTCTGATTCTAAGTCAAAGAAGATTTCTAGTTCATGTTGGAAAACATTCAGAGATGTGATTGACTCGTCAGATGAAAGCAAACTGTTTGGAGTAGTGTGTTGTTCTACATGCTATTCGTGTATTGTTTACAAGAGGAAGGACGGCAAGAAAATTGTTGGTTACGGAACCAAAAAAAAAATGATGTGGGACACCAGATTCATCAGGCAAAAAGCAAAGCACCTTGAAAAATATTTTTCGTGGTCAAACAAAGTCAAAACCACCAAAAAATGTTCAGGACAAGATCCGATCAAGTGAAGCTGGCATTGAATGTTGTGGACATTCAACATTTCAAGCAGTTTTGTCAGAGTCTAGTTGATCTTGGAGCACAACATGGTAATGTAGCTGTGTCAGACGTGCCGCATGGAAGAAAGACAGTGTCAAACGATATTCACAAAATCGCAGATGTCAGAAATGCAATTAAGCTTAAATTGAACACGCCACTTACTGAAGGTGCGGTTGCTTTCACAACTGATTTGTGGAGCGACAACGTGGTACAGCGAAGCTACTAAGCTACTAGCTTATCAATTTCAGTTGGATTGTAACAAACACAGACGGCAATTGGTGTTTAAAAAATGCCATGTACGCTTGTAAACCGTTCCTTGCCAGAAAAACAGCAGTTAATCTGAAAGGCTGTATTGACAACATTTTGTGTGAGGCTAGGTGTGACGATCCTGACGATATTGTTGCAGCAACCAACCCGAAACAGCAGTTGAATTGCATATGCTATCGGTTAAATACAGCTCAAGAGAAGGCTTGGGAAAATGTGAAAAGTTCTCAGGTATTGTATTTATGTTGTGGTAAGCGATTTTATAATGCACATGTAATTTAAATGCCAATGTGTCCCAGTGTCAATAGCTAGAAATATCATTATGTATGTTATGTTAATTCTAAACATTACATAACAATATTTTATGCATGTTTAGCACAAGGCAAAATTTTTACAAGACATGCAATAATAAGACATCAAGAATATAAAAAAAATACTACCAGTTTGCCTTGCAAAAAAAATATTCGATCTAGTGTTAATTTAGCTTCCTTAATCCTAAAACAAAGCACACTTAACATAGCTTGTGTCGATAAATATAACAACGATTTCGTATTCAGTTAAAAATGTTTCTTCAGTGAAATGACTAAAATAGGTTTAACCTGGAGTTAAATATAACAGGTTTAACTAATCAAATAAATTTCAAACAAATTGTTTAGCCGTGTTAATTTCAGCCTCCAGCAGTGGTTTCTTATTACATAATGTTGGTTTAAAATAATGATCTCATTCCTTTTTCTGCTACAGGCTGACATCGCAAACCTGTATGAAAAATGCCGCACTTTGGTCACATTCGCCAAAACATCAACAACTGAAGACAATTCTTGAAGCAAAGCATTTGCCAAAACATCAACATTTGAAGACAACTCTAAAGCAAGGTGGCCAAACCCACGCATATAGAGGATTGACCAATCTGGGCTCTGTTCTTGCCAACTGTGCGAGCAGCAACAGAACACTTGAGAATATTATGAAGGAACGAAAACGAGAAAGTCTGCTCAGTGAGATTGATGAAAATTTGCTACAGCAAGTGCATGAAGCTCATGTTGAAGGCGTCATTGTCTTTGACATGCTGGAACAGTCACTGAAGCCAACATTACCGAATGTTGCAAATGCTTTCTGCTCCTACGAAATGCGTGAAACAAGACTGTTGCCGGTGAAGACAGGCGCATCAAAGCTCCGAAGAAAGAGTTGGGTAGCAAAATTCGTGACAAAGTATGGGGATCGATTACAACTCTGCACTTTGCGGCAACTTATCTAGATCCGACACTGAATAAGTTAGTCTTTGTCAGCTCAGCTGCAGATTACCAGTTATTCATTGAACAAGCTAAAGCTTGCATTTTTGCATATGCTGCTAGTAACATTTTAAATTTCAATTCCATACTAACAGCATTAGGCCTATGCAATGTATGCACCCAGTGAAATGAGTGCACTATGCAAATACAGTGCAGTGAGAGAGAGCACAACAGAGTCAGACTACATGCACCATGACCATGTTACACAGCATAGTTGAAAATTCAATCACAATATTAAAATGAACCGGGTCAATATTGGGTCACCGGGTCACTGGGTCACTGGGCCAAAGACTACTGGGTCAGGTCGGGTCACGGGTCAATTTTGATGACCCGGTTCCATCTCTGTCACGAGCTAATCCGCAAATAAAGTCATCATTGCAATAGTAAAGCAGTAAAATTAGCTAGAGCAAGGCCAATTGACAATGCCCTATCCGCACTAGCATTTAAACACGACGACCAGGTTCTGGCAAACATACCTAACTATTTTTTAAGGTGTGGTCAACAATCTTGGATAGAACAAAACAAATGCCAAACCATTGCCTGATATTACTATCGTTTGACATGCAAAGTGTAGGTTTAGGCAAAAATAGCTGCATATTTGTATTCTAGCCATGTTAAAATGGCTTAGACTACTGGCAGGATCGTGAATAAGTTTTCTATGACCCGCCATCCCATTAAATGTCACTATGCCTCTAACTTCGGTCTAATTCATCGTAGCTGGAAAGGACACGGCCCCTGGGCCTTGGTAAACCACCCTACAAGAACTGAGCTGGAGATATCGGCCATGTCACACACCAACTTATATAAAACAAGATGCTATAACCCGTCAGAAAATAACACTCACTTTACATCCACTACAGTGGTAGGTTGAATTAATACACAGCAGAGAAGCTGCAATAAATCAACTGACTCTTTAGACTGACCACCAGCTTTAGACTTAGCTGTTGGAATAAAGTGATTGCACCGCTGTGAGTGGGTAAACAGCGTGCTAAGAATGGCAAATTGTATGCATGGATAATGTACAGCAATTGCATCGTCTAGTGGATCAAGGTCTTTTGTAAGAAGCTGAAAAGTAGGTGGGTCAACCTGCCAAGCTCCAGCAATTGAACTCTTATACGTGGCGATTTCGGCCACAGCTGCCAAATCAAAAGCAATAATATTCAATGCTTCAGGAAAGGAAACTTCTCCTTGTTGACCAGCTGGTTGGTCGTGGGGAACGGAATTTCGAAGATTCGCTCCGTCCGTTTTACAACCTTGCGAACTGACAGCAGCCTCAGCAGGAGAAGAATTCCTCTCAACCATCTCACTCTTCGAGGAAATGCTCATCTTCAACATTAAGTAAGACTGCTTCAGATCAGCTACAATTAGCCTGCAACAAAACAAGAATAGCACATGAGAGTGCAAACCTCAAAGTTCAGAATAGCCTCGTAGAAAGTAAAAAAAAAAAAACAGGGCAAAAACAGCAGACAACAGCCAAGAAAGCACCTAGCCAAAAGCATGAATATAAAATCACATAAGCTAAAGCCTCAGCATGTCAAGCATTAAAACGCTGCTCTATGGCACGCCACGCGGTTAGTGGCCAGATTTTGAGAGCTAAGCTACTATCGTCTATTTGTTACACTTTTCAAAAACGAACTAGAAGTGTGAACAGGGCTTGAGAAAAAGAAATGTCAATCATAGTTAATGCAATATAAATGCATACTTGTACACCGCCTCAAGCAGCGATATGTTCTTCACGCTCATCAAGTTCTGGATAATTTTCAGCAATAATTTGAGAATCTAAAATTTAAGGCTTACTCACTAGTATCACTTATTATGTTCAACGGAAGTCACAGCTTCATTTGCCGCTCTTGAATACCAGAAATTTAGCAAGAGTTAAAACAAATAGCAGGTGCTAGACTTTAAGGAGGCTTACATCAACCAAAATCTTCAAGCAAGCAGATGTTCGGAGATCTCTGCTCTATCTCAGCTACTTGCGTAACAACATAAGAACCATAAATCCAACAATAATCCTTTCTTCCTGACATGCAACAACATAACATAACCAAATAAGTACCTCAGGCTCCGCGTGAGAACGAAGCTTCATCAGTGGCCTCTGCGGCTCAAGAAGTAATGGTATGACATCACCAGGCAATGAAGTCCCAACACTATTCACAATCTAAAAGAGAAGCGTCATGGCTTGCATGCACAATGCCATAACATAAGCCACCAACTAACTGGACAGTCCATGAATACAAAGAAAACACCAGGCGGAGCGGACGAAGCCGCAGCGCAAAGACATCGCAAACTCACTGATGATTTCAGCACTGACACAGATATCACCTACAAAGAATTCTAAAAGCTCAATCTTTCAAATAAAAAAAAAATGTTATTCAATAAACAGGAACACATGATGCACTAAAAACAAAACAAATTACAGAAACAAATTTTTTAAAATGCAACGTAGACACACATCACAGAAACACATCAATTACAAGTTTTAAAAAGAACGATCTATCGCATAAAATGCATAAACAAATTATCAATGGTGGCGAAATCCAATCTATGAAAAGCAAGTTCACTATGCAGAAGGTACTAACCAGGCATTTGCTGTAAACTAATGCAAACTACAAAACAATTACAAAATGATAACAAATGCTTACCGCATCATATAGCGCCAACGCAGAATTCAAAAGCTGATATGATACACTGTGATCTTTTTCCAGCTGCCGATTCAGAAATTTCACAAGCTGCAAAGTGTTCGCGGCAGTGTTGTGACCCAAAGACCCAACCAAAACTAACAGACAGTCATTCGCTAAACATAAAAAGCAATTAATATAGGCAAGTACAAACGACAAATGACGGCGTGACGCACACAGAACTAAACTAAAAACTAGAACCTGAACTTGAAGACAAAATATTCAAGCCAGTATCCAAACCATAAACACGATACCAAACGCACTTGCGTCGGCAAAAAATAAGCAACGCAAATTACAAGCAGGCTAAACTTTTTTAATTCCTTATATCAGGGAGGGATTCACGGGCGAGAAATTAAAAATTAAAAGACTGCTAAATCGCCAAATTAAAAAAAAACACAATATTTTACAATTAATTACAAAGCTCTAACCTGCAATTAACAGCTTTTCATATTTCAAAGCATAGCCACAAATATCAACACATTTGACAATTCTTGAGAGCGTCTGAAAAAAAAAGAGAGCGGTAGAGCGATCATTCCATTGATTTTAAGCTAAATCAAAGCATTCCATGGAGCATCAACATCAAAAATGATCCGCCATAAACATGAAACACAAAAAAACGCAACAAATCAAAGCTTTGTCATGCAAACCTCGTTGATGTAGCTAACAGTAATCTTGGGCTCTCTGCCTGGACTAAAATATTCACCCAATGATCGAACAACAGTTGTAAACACTCTGAAAATCGGAAATGACGCGAGAAATAATCTAAAGCAACATGCTTTCAGTTGCCGCCACGGCAAATGTACTGAGCGGGCGGACGCCATATCTCATTGTAAAATGAATTCTTCAATATCAGCACTATTAAATACAACACTTCATCGAACATACAGATGAAGCAGACAGATTACATGCAAAAGAAAAACAGAACTCCTTGGTAAAAACTTAAGTAACACAGACTTCCAACTCTGTACCCACGAAACGGCCGACAGTTCGACTAAATAAGCGACATAACAACGAAGAACATGAGCCATTGTACGACATTAGCCTAACAAAAGAAACAAAAATCTTTACTCTTAAACCCCAAGCAATCTACGCCATCACCTGGGCCAGGAATACATAATCATTTCACCACCCAAAGAAGACAAGACAAGACAAGACAAGACAAGAATCTACTAGAATCAAGAAGCAAAGAACCTGCCATAAGGGTCGTTTCATCGATCAATATCGTTAAGTTAACTCGTAATATACGCACACCTTCACGTTACGGCTAATTTGTGCTAAGTTTAAGCTATTCTCCGACGCTGCTATTATATTGAAATCAGCCAAAAAAGCTATTAAAACCAGTAAATCTACATGCATAATTGCTCAACGCAAATATATGGATGAATAACTAATCTATAATCAGACTCGCATAAATAGGATCAAAATTGCGCGTGATGCCGGACAAACGTAAGTTCTACCCATTTTACACATCTAACCATTTCTAAGCACATCATTAAAATACGCTCATTGCATATACTCTGGATACAAAAAGAGTGATGAATCGCAAAGGCAGATAGCTACTTAACACATCACAATGTTAGTAACATATGCCCATACCTGGTAAGAGCCATGAGCTTTGGCAAGGAAACGTATACAGATGGAGTGTCTTCCTTGCTATATTCACCAAGATTTATGCTATTAAGCTCCTAAAAGTAGGTCCAGCCCCATAAACACAATTAACCTTTAGCATGCTTCCTAACAAGACCCATTGTATTTCATTACAACCAGTTAATGCAAATTGGAAATCAATAAACCACCGCTAATACGAAAATATCCACTTGCAAAGTAGAAGTAACGAATAATAAATAAAGAATAGTAAGACGAAGCGTACCTCCGAATACGCTTCCATGTCTTCTAAAAATTGGCCAAGAAGAGTCAGCGAAAATCTCATGTCTGAGACCCAGTACGCATGGAAGCTGACAAGACAATCTAAAAAAAAAAAGACAAGTTACAAAGCAAGAATATGACTAGCAAAGATAACTTATTTAATATCCACGAAAAACATAGATAATGTTAATAGCTCGAGTCCTGGCGCACTTTGCCAGGGAATTCATTGGTATAGAGTTGCACTTAGCGTTCCCTAACGCAACACTGGCTCCCTGCTATTACACAGTTATGACATCAAATATGCGGACGATTTAACACCATCGCATTTACATCACCTTAACATTGGCATTTTAAACAAAGCTGAGCAACACTTTCCACCTACAACTCTCGGCATATCTTAAAAAAAAACAGTAGTAATTCCTCTGATCCTATTTTTGAGATCCATGTCGAAACAGCCTATACTAGCATTCAGTTTGAGACATCTAATTCGACCTCCATTGATCATGGCCTTCGTCAACCCCGTGCCTACTAACAAAGGTAGGCAGTGATAGAGTGAAGGAACAGGAAAAGTGATTTAAGCCTACCTTACCTCGTCTTTTTCAAGTTCAATAATCAAAAACGTGTTCACCGAGGCCCCAAAATCAATTCAAATACGAGAAATACTTACTACAAATAGGAAAACTTTATGTATAAATTGTGAGTAAAAATCAAACAGCCGCGTTATAGCTTATAGTCAGTCTAAATTAGTTGTGTAGATGATCACGCACAGTGATTTGGACTCATGCGTAACTTAAATCTAAGCCGAATAAAAAGACCGATCACACATATACCTGCGGTTCTCTCAATCAATTTCTCTTCTTGGGTTGCATCAATGTGCCACCCAACTAGAATGTCAACGGTGTCCTAAAGCCAAATTCAAATTAACCTTTCAAATTAAAAGCGAGTTTGACTGCCGACAGTACCAACAGGGAGACACCTTGCTTTGAACAATAAAAATCCTTTAGCACAAGCAATACGCTAAAATATTATTCGAATGCCCACGAAAGCAGGCACACTAACAGAACTACTGCATAAAGAAAATCTCCCACCCATGAATTCGGGACATAAACTACCACTGCAGTTACTAAATAGCACTAACCATTTCAGATGCTTATTCAAAACAGCATGCACAACTTATACGTCTACCCGGCAAGATTCATTTTCTAGCAAAGCATAAGAAATTATGATAAACAGTCGTCCAGCAGACGTCTTAGATATTCAAACTCAACCAGGCAAGAACAATTAGAATTAAAACGGATTTCGAGAATCGCCATAATTACCTACCCGAAAATACTCAGCAAATATGCTGGGATAATCGTGAGCAACAATTGTTAAAAGTTCCAGAATGACAAAAAGCAATTCTAAAAGGATAGAGGTAGTCAAAACAACATGAATTTATTGCATACCAAACACAAACACACGATGGGACATCACAACACCCTATGCAATATTTGTTCTTTTTTGTAACACTTTTCAAACCAAACATCCTAGTAAAAAAGTATATAAACTCCACCTGGCGCATCAGCATTCTCTAGGACATCCTGAAGACTAGCCATAATCATCTAGAATAGAATTAAAATTGCTTCAGTGATGTTAGTGAAAGTCTTTTATAAAATTAAAATTAAAAAAATTTACGACTCGTGATGGCACATAATGGCCACATCGTTAAGCGTTGACTCATCGGTCTTAAAAGCAAAAACTTCCTCTAAAATACACCAATAACTGCAGTTTAATAAAGATCAAGAGTATGTTGAGGTGTCAATAAAGATGAAGAGGCAATAAAGATAAAGAGGTAATAAAGATGAAGAGTTAAGTGCAATCACTTAAACTTACTGGCATAGTCTCATAGAACACTTGCTTGCCAACATCCAATCTAATAGCCTATGAGAATGATAGCCATCATCAATAGAATGACAATTTACCTATCGAAAAAACTTACGTTTCATAAAACGATACTGAAACCGCAAAAAGTGTCAACGGGACAGCTTATCTGTCCTTCAGTCTCCCAACAATTTTGGCCCTTTGCCACCTGTCTGCTGAGTCCCGTCACCCAACAACTCCTACGCAACATCAATTAAAAAAAAAAACTTTATTAGCATCTAAGTTTGACATGGCACCTACGCAGAAGTGCTAAAGCAAGTTGGATCCGGCCCAAGTTTACTTTTACCATGATTGGTTGCCAATGCGTAAGTTCAAGGTATTTCCCTTGCAAGAAGGTTATACTGCATTATACTTCCCAAAACAAAGACACCATCAAGTAACATTCTCTTGCTCAGCTAGCAGTAAGCCTTACACAAAGCTTAAAAAGCCGCTTTGAAATATAAGCCTCCTAGTGTAAAAACAAGTTTTTTCTGACAATTCTTCAAACTAGTTGTTGAATTGAGATTCGTAAAGGTGATAAGTTGTGACAACTAGCCAATCTAGCTCGGGAAAGTCGCCACAATATCAATTACAACATCCAAATACTCAATACATTACACCATCCAAATACTCAATACCTTACAACATCCAAATACTCAAGAGGCACTGATACTATTTATTTAGTCACTATGCCCTACAAAACTAGTGCCGTCTACAGAAAACAAGGAACTACTCGGGCCCATAATTAAGGCACCAGAAAGACCAGTGCAGAATATTAACAAACATAAGAAACCTGTTTAGATAACAAATTAACAACGAAGAACTATTGATGATGAAATTCTTGATGATCAGAATTATACAAAGTAATAAGTGCACGCTATAAAGTACTTTTTAAAAATCATCTGGTGACAACAATACAAAAGAGGGCACAAGGAAAACCACTGAATTAAAGAAGTCTTCTATTCTTTAAATCTTCTTCGCCAATCCAGACGATTTAACCTGGAGTCAACTGCCCTTGCTGGCATCAACAAAATATTACTACTGGCTCCCAACAAGCTCATAAAAATGGAACACTGCAAATGAAACTTTACATGCTATTTGGAAATCAAAGAACATTTGAATAACTTCAAAATAGGTTACATATCAAGAAAACCCAGTACACGATCCTACCTCAGCAATTGTCCTCAGGTACAGAACTCTTAGCTGATCATTGGCCGCAGAAGGAATACTTGAGAACACCCACTGAAAATATCTTTTTAAATAAAAAAATACGCACATGAAAGAACTCATCCCAGGAAACAAATAAAATATGTAAGAAGTAAGAAGAAAGACAAAAAGAAAAAGGAATGGTTCAGTGACATCATAAGTCTTACTCCAGTGTCTCGTCGATATTATTGATGAGAGACCTATTACTAAAGACCTATATAGTATATATCAAAGCAAAAAGCTGCAAGAGTCATCAGAGAAAAATTATCGGAGGCTTAAGCAAAATGCGGCGCTTTGCCATGCAAAAATCATATCAGCGAACTTAAAGCTCCTAGAAGCAAAGTAACGTTTGGTAAGAACCTTATAAAAGAACCACGCAAAAATTCTCTATTATCCCACGATCATGTAACAGCCCTAACCGAGCGGGTAAGCGTAATCATGCAAGAAAGTCATTTCCGTAGCTAAGGCCTCTAAAAAAGGTCTGCAGATAAATTTATTATGTACGCTTACTTTTCACAATCAATCCCAAGAATGTTGCCAATCGAGCCATAACATTGAATAACTCTATCCTTCAGCTCATTGTGACCCCTATACAAACAGCAACATATTACTCATAAATGAATTGCTTTAATTCACTAACAAGTCCTAATCAACTGCCACAACACCACATTACTATGATGCTTGAAATACAACTTCCATAGCTATCATACTGTCCAAAAGGACATTACAGTTCTCTTAATAATCAAACCTTTCCTTCAGCACTTCTTCTAGGGCAGTAAACATCTGAGAGCAATTTCTCTTGACAGGCTGAAAAACAAACACAGATCAAGTAGTATTTGAAGCCCTATCTGCTCCAGTCAAACAAAAATCGTCGATGACACTTTAAAGGATATGATCAAGGACGAGCTGCAGTACTAATGTAGCCCTTCAGACTTCGTAAGTTAATCCGAGACAGCAACAGCGGCAAGTTTCTTACAATTAAAGAGAGTACATTCATTAAGAAAGATTGAAAATCGTATCCTTTGAAGCCACATACTCAGATCTTAATTTCACAAAGGCTTCGAAGCTCGCAGATATTTATGCAAACTTCGTTAATATATTTACCTGGAGGCTTCTACAACGAACCAATGACGAAGCCGAGTTAATTGGCAGCCATATGTACAAGAGCAATAAACTCTTGACCGCATCACCGCATCAGCATATAGATCAATTAGTTCACACAAATTTGAAATCGTTTAGAACACCCTTCATTGGTGGATCTTCCGGCATAAATATCAAGCAAATTTGGCGAGAGCATGCAGAACTGTCTCATCCCACGCTTAACGTGGATTTCTGTTGGATTTAAAGCTTATTGACAATGCCAGCCATGTGAAAAGACAGGAAAGGAAACCCATATCGATCATTGCTATCCACACATCGCTATTCTAAACAGTGTCTATAGCCTTTTTATAGCCGATAAAGCAAACGAACAGTCGCTCATTTTATACAACCTACTCACCTACCCCGCAATTCTGCGTAAAATATGACCACGTGATCTAATCTCTTGTCTGAATAAATGTAAAGGGGCTCGATGCCGCTCGACGCCTCGATATGAGCGTGCTTAATAGCGGCTCAGTGTCAAAACGTCAAGGTAGTATTCGAAAAATATGTGGAATAGAAAATACATCAACCGACTTTCACATTCTGGTGCCACTGCTTGGTCCACGACTGCTTACTCGTGAGATCTAATAACTTCAACTACTGCAGCTAACTGCTATACCTGAATGTCATTCCTCTATCCACCAACTGGGGACGCGGTTGGTAGCCAGCACTCGCAGCACCAGCCATGCGTGACAAATCACAATAACCACTACTTCAGGCAAGGGACAGGACTTAGCGAAGCACAACAAGCGAGATTAAAACACCAGTCATATACATTTAGGATGCACCTGACCAAGAAAATCCGTGACGTAAAAAGCATCACCATCTAGGACCACTCTCCTTACAAAGACAGATTAAAAATAGCAATTATATAGGTAGAAGGAAGCGTCAACGAAATCTCTCAGACAGACGATGCAATGCTGAAAAGAGATACAGCAAACCTATATCCCACAGCATCTTAAAAACCGATATAGTAACATATAGGCATAGAAGCTTACTAACTTCTAAATGAGCAGGCTCATAGATGTATTCATAAAGCGCTTGAGCACCCGCCAGGCGTCTTTGCACATCATCCTGGCTACTCGTAACTTGCCCAATCAACTGGGACAGGCGAGAACTATCTTGAAAAAGTGGGTGCCGCTCTACATGGAAGCACGTAAATGAATGGAAGCCAATTATTCTATTGACAAAAAGCAGCATGGCTTGAGCACGACATGGGAATCATTTTGCAACAAAAGAGATGCTGTTCCAAAATTTAACCAAATATACTCTAGCGATGGTGACAAAAAGACCACTCAAATTTGCAATGAAATCAATATACAAGTAACCATTAACAATCCAAAGAAAAACAACGATGGATTCTAAGGGGCCAATTGCCGCAGGTCAATAAATGCACTTGTCTATGCGCACAAAGAACGTGCTTGCTAGTCAACTTTGCTCGAGTTCAAAGATGCACAACAAAGTGAAGGGGATGCATTGAACAGAGATAAAACTTAAGACATTTCGCAAATGGAATGCTACATGCGTACATAAAGTCCTCTGGATACCACTAACGAACAGTATGTAGATTAACAGCATGTATTTTACATGATCAAGCGCACATCACTCTAATAAACTAACACCTTAACGAATACCCTATGAGAAGAACGAGGACTAATCACGCCACCATTCAACATACAGTAACCAGATAAGCACATGAGTGAGAGACACAAATGGCAATAAGGAGACACAAATACACACCAAACAGAACAGACAAAAACTTTGTGGTCAAAAACAAGAACACAATGGCTCTAAGGAAATGTGACAATGCATAAAATAGAGACCGAGAGTTATGTATCTTACCATTACCCTCAATACTTCGCTTGCTATCACGAGCTGCTCTGTCCCGGCCGGATACATCTCCAGTCTTAACTACCTTGCTATCTCTACGAAGTCCATTAGAATTCTTTTTCTCATTCGGCTGGTCCCGAGAGCTGGATTTTTCTTTACTAGGATGGCGCGGACTACGCTGCACCCGAGGCTTCACCTTGACAACAGATTGGACAGCTTCTCGTTTTCTCCTTTCCTTTTGTGGTTCATGATCGCTAGCCCCACTATTGGCTGAATCATCTGATCTATCATGGCGATGCGAAGGACTAGCACCTTTTCGGGGCTTCCTTGATGGGCGATTAGCGTTGCTAGTACCACGTCCTCCAGTCATTAGACTGCTTACCATCTAGTTCCGGCTCAGTATTGCTTTTACCATGAAATCATTCCCAAACATTAAAATTTCAGCCGTTCCTTTTTACTTCAAAACTTGATCAGTACAAGAAAGATATGGGCCACCATGAAAGCATCTCTTATGCATTACACACTGTACATACCCATAGACAATACTTGCTCATGCGAGGCCCAAAATCTTGGCTTGTCCACGAAAACTTTCCAGGCTACTTCAATTACACGTACACATAAAACTCTAATTTAAAGAAATCAAATAAAGCCTTTTTACCAGCTGCATATTACAAGCAGTGCACAAAAAATATTAGGGCAAGATTTGCAAATACGTTACCAAGCATAATGCGCAACACCCCCGCAAAGAACCCACCTGATAAAATTATCTGATACAACTAAGGCTTTTTAGATTACTTAACTCAAGACTAATGAAGCAGGCACAAACAAACAGACACAATACCATATATAACCCCATTTACTCAGAGTTAACACAACAACGGAAAAAAATCCTATCGACAAAATAGCTACGGACTCAACTCATACTTTGAATATAACTACAAAAAAACTAATATGAAAACTACAGTAAAATACAGCCAACAGTGATTTCATTATCTGAATGCCAGAAAAACTACTTCTATTACTGCAAAAATTTCGACATTTATTATGAGCAAGAATCTGAAACTCAGCCAGAAGACTCATAAGTAGCAAAGCTGTCATATTTGCTGCTGCTCTTACTTCACATGAAATTTCAATCGCAATCAATAAAAGCACACTGTCTATGTTCTTCATCTTCACTAGCTTATGCTACCTAATTAATAGTTATGGCAGACTTGATATTAGCCGACATCGTCCACTTATATGCTCGTCATCTTCCTCTACTGCTACTTCATGGTGTGCTTCCTTGAATTAGATCCTTGCATTACATCTCAACGCTGTGCTCCTTGCTGATTGCATGAGATGGTACGGTTACTATTATTAATAGTCTATCATTGTAACTTCAACTTAAAGAAATCCCTGGTCACTACAAGAAGTACCGTTCAGAAAGGATGAAAAGCATTTTTCAATATTTCATAAGCAAAGGCCACAAAAATTTTCAAAACGATAACAAGGCTTGTTACTTAGAGATGAACATGTTGGTAATTAGGGCACAATTAATGGTCGATATGAGAAGGCGAATTACCTGGAAGATTTCCAAAATTACTATACATACTTACAATATAAGTAGTACATAATACTGTTACCTCAGTCTCACATTTTACATACGATATATATAAAGTTCGCAATAACTAACCTCAGAATTGCAATAAAAAACTTAACATCACTTTTTTTTCTTGTTCTTTTTTTGCATGGACTGCATATCGTTCCATTATAAAACTTCTGAATTATTACATACTAGGACTTAGATCCGAAAGGATTCTTGCACTCCATGGCCAAGTCACATATTTAAAAATAATAATGTAAACACAGACCACTACACACTCAACAGTACGGGCTAGCAAAAAAAAAAGCAGAGCATGTTAAAAGGAATTTCGAGAAAAAGAATGAGCCTTGAACAAAGAGGACACAGTTTTCAAAAACGTGCTTGTTAGCGCAAGTGCAACTAGCACAAACCTCGACGCAATCCTTGCGCGGTAACCGCTTGCAGCGCAGGAAGGTTGCTAATTAGTGTATCTTCCAATAGTTGGAACAAAATAGTTATTGACGTGAATTGGAATCTGAACAAATTTATTTCGATATGAGCATAGAGCTTCAATGAAAAATGTCATATAATGCTGTTTTTTTTTTAAATACAATACACAAAGCTTTGCTAAAAGAAAGACTCGAGCATGGTGTCACTTCTTATTATTGAACGCAACTCCTAAATGTAGCCTTGACACGAAATTGCACGAAGGTTCGTAAGCTACCTAACCAAAAAACATTATTGCGCATGGTAATGGACAAAGATCAACAATTGTATGAAATTGCGGCTAAATAAATTCGATAACAAGTTTAATAGATTAAGTACTTGTTTTCATAAACAAGAACGCGAAAAAGCATCGCGTGGTGCAATACATAATAAATTCCAGATCGAAAATGAACTTAAGTTTAGTACTTCTTCCATAACTGCCCCTTGACACACTGACCTGACACACCCAATCAGCCACCTATATTTGCAACTGACATCCATGTTAGTTCATGATCTCAAAACTTTTCGGAATACTTAAATGCAATGCACCCTAAAAGCCTCCATTGCTCAAGGGCTCATGCAGCCAATTAAGTTACATTCTCTAGTCCAGAGTCTAAGTTTCCCTGCAATTCCATAGTATTATGAATGCATAATGTTGACTCAACAGGGCTCCATTTTTGTAGGATGATTTTAATCTCGAATGCGAGTTTTTGTTATTACCTAGACGATCTCCCGCTTATTCTGTCCAGTTCTACAAGAACTAAGGCAACATTGCGTAGTATGATGGGATTTAAATTCTTTAATGATTTCAACGCAGCAAATCGAAAAACCATGTTTGAGAGCTCTAACCAGAGTTTTTCTGAATATCTCAATCCACCAAGGCGAGGAAAATATAACCTATAGTGACACACATGAAGAATGATAAATTTTGCTTTGGATTAAGATCTGCAGGTATTTTCGTCCATTTTCCTGTCAGGAACGTAGCGTTGAACGTAACCTGGGAACTAGCCAAGGGGAATTTTTACTGAATTATCATCCTGATACATCAATTTATATGTATTCAGCAACCCCAATTGCATCTTAACCTTTATTTCCATAATGTTTCAAATATTCGTTTCTTAAACAAAAATATGCTCAAAGCTTGTCGCAAAATTTATTGTCTTCAGTTCTGTAACTGCAGATCAAAATCAGCTGTATTTGACAATGTAGCTGAAGGTTGCTTCAATATTTTTTAGGGTGGAAACAATTGAAATCCCATTAGATTATTAGATGAAACAAAAATAAACCTGGAAATATTCCCAAGAAATAATAAACTGCCTTGAATGGAGATGGTGATTGTAGAATAATTGATGATTAGGAAATTCACCAGTTCCTCCATTTCCTCAGTACCAGGCGCGTTTCGCTCTATTTGGTGCTCATCAGTGGCGTGCATGGAAATCGAAACCGGTCCGCCAGAGTGGAAGGCAGGTCTGATAAGCCCAGCATAGGGTGAACCGCGTCTGGCTTTGGGGGAATGGAGGAACTGGTGAATTTCTTAACTTGGCCAATTTCAAAATCTCGTGGATATGAGCCTCTCTGTACCTTATTCGGTGCTCTAGGCCACACCAAACCTTACACTTATGTAAGTTGTTGATTATTAGTTACAGTTCATGATTAGCTATTGTTAGCTATAAAATGACAGTAAATTCAATGTCACTTCTCTAAAAGTTAAAAAAGGTAGCAGGTGGACAAAAGTAACGTGGTATACTTTGGTCTCTTAGCATTTTGGAATACCAGCTTTTTAAATTGTTCAAGGTCGCCAGTGCCATACTCACATCTCAGTCATACCTCACAATTAGAATTATTTACGACGGTCAAATGTAGCTTCTAATGCAGATTTAAGTATTTTACTTGATTGCATGGTTCTCCGAGAAGAATATGGGCATTTTTGCGTTCAGGCAATAGTTGCAACGCGGATTAATATAGCACGAGGTTATTTATTGCTTTGATGGCTAACAGAGCTACTGGCGCGTATTGGCCTGTCATATTCACAAGCATTGTAGTCATATTAGTCTGGGAAGGTGGTGAAGATAGTACAATATCTTTGTATGGGGATTTGTACCTTAGACTGCCAATAGCTTGTATGTGGTTGTAAATTGACTGTGTAACAAGCTTGTCTGTTATTGTAAACTGAGCGTAAGAACTTTTGCATTCCGGCGCGCTGTAAAATCTAAGTCGCTGAATGTTGTCTCTGAGATTATATCGTCTTAAATTCTTTAAAATGCTTAAATTTTTCGTGTGATGATAAACGAAGTCATGGAGTAGATCACTAAGACAACATCGAAAGCATTAATGAAAGTGCGGGAATTAATTAGACTTTGTAAGCTCAGACAAGCCAAGGCTTATGAACTTGCTAGAATGCCTTGCTGAGCAACAAAACGTGGCAGTTTGTTTGCCAAGATCACGTTTAAATTTTTTCATAAAAGGCATGCTTTGAGCACTCCAACCCTTCAGAAATAGATATCTTCGACGAATACGACAAGGTTAAAAGAAGTATTTAAGAAATGGTACGAGACTTTTCTCATTAATGCTGGCAGAGCGATACGGCAATACACGATTACAGATTAAAGCTTGACCTTAGAGGATGTGGTGACCTCTAGCAGATATGGAACGATTCTGGCGAGTGTTTTTAGTCTGGCAACATCGGGTTGCAGTACTGGCATGCTGAAGGGAGTGACAATGAAAATGCACAATGTGCCGTGTCAAGCTTTAGCCGAGAGAGACATTACCTGAGAGTGTAGCCCCTACACTTTCTGGAAAACTGATTTGTCTGTAGTCAGTTGTTTCAGAAGGTTTCGGAACGCTTATGCTGCTAATTTATTCCTTGAAAGAATACCCTGCCATTGTGCAAAGCATGCAACAATAAAATCTGCACACCATTACTGGTTGACTCATTGAGTCGATGTATAGGAATTCTTGATAGCATCTGTTGCATTCTTTCATTTCGCGAATGCAGTCATCGTCATGTTGTTCAGCCATTCAATTGCAGTGCCGTCAGCTTGATGGAGGGCTTAGAGCCTCCGGTCTAACTTTGTCAGCTGACATTCGTCGACGATGGGCGTTATCGTCAGACGCTGTCTAAACTAGCACAGGTCCGATTGTGCCATACCCCAACGATCCAGGCTGGCTCGGCAGGTGCCTCGATCTGGCCGAAACCGGTTACGGTATGACCAGGGCTGACGTGGAAGGGCAAACCCAGGCAGGCGGATTGTTGAATCTGACACACCCATTTTTTGAGCACAGTAGCCGCGACCCATTCACTTTTCCAGAGCAGGTTGATGATATCCATGGTGTCGCAAGACCATATAGGGCGCCATGACGAAAGCATGGCCGGTGGATGCCTTACAACATCATCGTGCACAGGTCAGCGTGTGTTCTTCTGAAGTTTGGACAGCATTTCGCCAGTTGCGGCTTGACGACGGAGTGGACGATGTTGGCAACGAGAGGCAGCCAAGGGACCGGAGCAGAACGGAGACACACTGTAATCAGGTGCGTCACGCTTTTTAACTGCGAGTCCACTAAGTGAGCATGGCTCGATCGGGCCCACACTAGGTTGTTACTAGTACTCCGCTTCTGAGTAAACTAGAGCCAAGACCGATGTTCTTAGGGTGCTAGCTCAGCGCCAGAGTTGATTTCAATGAGCGTGGCAAATTGTTCCGTGTATTAAATTTATTTGTAGTTTTGAACAAGTGTGCTTTAAACGATAGGGTGCGATCTAGTGTGACCCACGTAGACCGGATAGAATTCATGCCTCAGAAGCTGGTCATTCATCAGGACCATAAGTTCTTGAGCTGCACTCGCGTTGTGTAGGTGGATTGCGCTCGCAACGGTCTTTGCGACGTTGGGCATTAGGCGCCACTCCCGACAGTAGTTGGTGATGTTGGCAATGCCGGTCATGAGGGTGCTCTCACGCTCGCTAAATGAACCTGCTTGCGTTACAAAAAAGGCTAAATAGACAAGCTTACCACACAGAGGCAGGACAGAACCCTGCGGTAGACCATTCTTCAGTGTGCGCCCATGCAAACGCGGAAGCGGCGGTTTCTGAGCAGGAATTCAACAGCTTAAACGAAAAATAGAGGGAGGCAGCTAGCAAGCTTGTCAAGTAACCCTTATGCCAAACTGTGTCATAGGCAGCAGTTAGGTCCAGGAATACAGCACCAGTCTTCAGATTTTACTGAAAACCATTTCTAATGAAGCTGGTAAGTGCGTTGACTTGGACACAGGTGCCTGGTCATTGACAAAAACCTGCTTGGCCTTCGCTAAGTAGCGCTTCTACATGGGGGGAGGGGGTTAATTCTGTGAAAAATTACGTGCTCTCGGGCAGCTTGCAGCACACACCAAGTAGCGAGATGGGGCAAAATTTAGCGGCAAAATGGGGGCCCTTTCCAGGCTCCTACAGTGCAATTACTTTTGCATGCCTCCGAATTCGCGGTATTCGGTGATCTCACAGCATGCGAGTGAGCAGGCAGGCAAGCCAGAAGATCGCTCTTGGACCCAGATGCGTCAAGAATTCTGGATGATTTCTGGCTTTCACGTTATGCAGGCCAACCTAAACTTCCGTAGCAGAGCGTCTGGTTTGGCATGGTTCATTCTACAGCGACGGGCTTGACGCAAGCTGTCGCGTGATCGCGCCATACATTTTTTTAGTTTAAGACAGGAATTTCTTCCAGTCAGCTTTACGGAAATTCCATCTTCGTTTGCCAGTTCTATGGACAATGGAGACGGTGAGGCCGACGTGGATGATGCGTGGCCTGTGTTGACCTGTCGAGGAAAATCGTCCATGATAGTGCAGCTCCCAGGCAGAGGCTTTCTATTTATCTACAAGACCCAGCACAGATCTGTCAAAAGTCCCGTCTCCATCGTGCCGAATCTGGGTGATGGCTGTTCAAATTGCCAATGTAGATGGCTGGGTGAGCGAGGACAAGAAGCAGAGCGGACGTGCTTCAAGGTTCACTATGTAGTTTGTCGGCAGTTGCGATTGAGCAGCTGCTCACCTTAACAACATCGCAGTGATCGGTCGACAAGTCCGCTGAGACATCGGTGAGTCTGTTTCTTACATATGTCGCTCTTCCGTGCTTGGCAAGAAGAAGATAGCTGATGAGATCAAAACCAGTCAACGTGAAGAGGTTGGACTTATGAGCGCTAATCTGTGTCTCCTCCAGACACACTACATCGATACAGGGCCGGTCGGCGAGAGTGCTGATACGGCTGGCACGCTTTGCTGCGGACAGTCTTTCAGTCCATTGAGTTGAAGGCTTCGAAGGGCCGGTCCAAAACGTTGGATGTCGGTGGTTTTGTCGTCCGATCTTCTTGAGGCGACGTGACCGGGATCCATATGGATTCGGTCTGCCGGTGGCATTATTGGTTTCTCCGACTTGTTAGGCCGGATACTGTCGAGGAAAGCGCCGAGAACGCTGAAGCCGTCTTTCCGATCTGTTGTATTGGAGTGAAATTCTCTATTCCTTCAAGTAACGGCTAGATGAGGAGCAGGAGATGTATATGAGCTTTGTAACTACATCGGCCAATGCACGGATAAAATTGGCACGGCAAACCATATCCTTGCTTTCTGAAGAGTTTTTAGAATTCAGAAGGCTAATTTAAACAATTTTCAAAACACCTTTAGTAGTGAACAACGTTTGAATCCATAATATTCGTGCGCTATTGAAGCATAAATGTGCATCTACTTATGAGTATGTGAATAACGCAAAAAATACAGGTGGAGATTCCGAACACAGAAACGTTTCACAGCAAACTCGTATTTTTTGGTTGCGAATATCTACATGATAACAAAATATGAGAAGATCTTCCTATGAAAATGCTAGTTTGTTATCACGACGCTTAAACAAGACAGATGTCTTGAATCTAGCAAATCTCTTAAACATATTCATAGACACCCCGCCTTAGACATGGTTCGGGTCGGGATGTAACTATGAATATAGTTAAATGAGGAAGTTACAAGTAATCCAATAGATTTGGATAAACTCTGTAGGATTTTCTTTAAGCTACGTAGTGTCATTTCTGATCAGAGCTGACGATGAGAAGACAAATATACAAGTGCCGGTCGAGAAGACATCACTCAAGCTTGAATAATATCAATTAGACCAAGTGCAACCTGCTAGTACATGCAGAAAGAAATATACCAGCCAAGCATAAAACAAGAAGAGTTGTAATTGACAGGCTCAAGGCTAGCTTATCTGCTAGGTATTCGTAAAACCATTCTGTGGACTGACGACATTAAAAGTTTGCAGATGAACTTGAGGACAAGAAGAAAGAACTGAAACACACAGCTACTCGACCACAAAACTTAAGCGATACGTTACTACTGTTCCAGTAAAACATATAAAAGCTGCCAACAGCTGGCACAAAGGCCAACCAGTTGCTGAATTTCCAGCATCAAATACAGCTTAATTAAAGGACTTGATGGAAGTTCACTGGACATTCCGTCTCAGCTAAGACGGCATAGCTGGACGGACTCCCGTTGGGTCGTCGAAGCGCGTCAAAACAGGCACCACCTTTGAAGCATCTCAAATACCGTATCCAGTTGCCTGACCAAGACTGGGTGGTGAGGGTTAGGCGTGAACTGATACCTTCAGTTTAGGCCGAAGGTGTTACCAATTATGGCCGTGACCTTCTTAGACCAATCAATAAGAAGTGGTAGACATAACAACCGTAGCGCTGCCACCCATGTCAAAGATTTGATGTGGTAATTTCTTGCGACAGGTTCGGTAAGCAGCAAGTAATAATGCAGAGCAGAGAGGCCGATAGTAATCACTAATATCGCAGGTGGCCCAGACGAGAACTCATGCCATTCCCTGAACGTTGAGTGCTTCATGTAAATGATTTACAGGACACGATCTTAATCCTTTTGATGCTTAGTGCTTGTCTCCCTGATTACACCAGAAGGCATGACCCCATTTTCTCATGATCCGTCGGGCCTCAGATTTCTCCAAGACCATTAGGATTTCTCTTGGATGGCAGTAGTAAGACAACAGGTCCAAACCTGGAGAAAGCTTATTTCCAAAAAGGCAGGAGAGATACTGGCTGATGTTTGGAGACACGAACAGCAAACTTTTACCTCACACCGTGAAGTGGTGTTTCAATCACGTGCTCCAAGTGTTAAATGCAATAATGCAACTTGCTGTGGTCAGAGACAAACCAAGTACAGTTAAGCATTTTCCAGTCATATCATCTCAGCACCAGCACCTTTCGTCAGTAACGAAGCGGCAGTGGTGCTTGTGGATCACTGTTCAGAAATTTCCACTGAGATGCCTTTCGATCTGCATCGTCCAACTGTGGCTGGACAAATTCACAAGCAAATATGCTCCTGTCATAATTATTTCAAATCACAGGCGGCCGTCAAAGCGCATAAAGTTGTAAATCACAGCTGCCTTGTGGTTCAGCAAGAGAGCACCGAACAATCAGCAGAACAGTTACGAGTTTAGACAGATTCTGCATTTGACAACTAGACAAAAGAGTCGTCGCAGTATGCATTTTGTCAGAGTGACTACCGTCCGAATTTTCAGAAGACTTAAAACATTATGTAATTGTGATTTACTCTTGACTTTTGTTTAGAGACAGCTACAAACCAGTAGTACTTACTCAGTGGGAAGCGATTTATACTTTTGAAGATCAAGTTCCTTCGTAAAATTAAAAGATTTTGCCAGGCGTGAAAGTCAAAATCTGGGAGGGGGGGTGTAGGGTAGTGGTTCCAGCCAAAAGCGGATAAGTGGGTGTGCGGAATTTTTTCTAACAGTTGTGGACGTCTTCTGTACATGACACAATAAGCCGTATCGCTCCGATGGTTCTACGTTTTTCATGCGGTGCTTTAAGTACGTAGTAGAGCCGCTTCATTTCCAGACTTTAAGAAATTCCTCAAAGGCCTTTCTTGCAAATTATAACGAGCTTTCACGGAAACTTAAGGCTCTTCCGAAGCTTTCAGATTAAAATTTTAATTATATTTCTTGTTACCGAAATTTTACGGCAATAACTTGACGGCCTTGATATACATCCAATGTCATAGACGTTACTTTATAATTACGGTTATTCCAGAAACGCTAAAAATTGCAAACAAAATAATAGTTTAGATGAACGAATCATTCGATGAACTCAAGCTCAATTTCCGTACAATGAATGAAAGGGATATACCTTGCAATGAGAAGGAATGGCATGATTGTCAGTTATTAAAAATCACTTTGCAACAGTTACTTTCCATTTCTTCTAATCGACAGGAATTACAAAGAAATCGACGTATCTGGTTTCCACTTAAAAACGCATCTACAAGCAGAATTTTAAGACAACTCAAGCAGAAAAAAATATTAAAGCAAGAAAGCTGCAGTACCGCGCCAGTTCCACAAAGACGAAAACAAACGCCGATAATATCACACAACACCTCAACAAACGGTTAGCTATAAAGAAATATCCTTCATGAAGGCCAAGGGACTTCTAGAGCTGCTGCAGTGGTTCAGGGAAAACAAATTCTCTAAATTAATTTTGCATTGCAGTTTTCCAGGTCATAAGGACAGAAAAGTACAGACGAACACCTTCCAAAGCGCAGACGCAAACCAAAACAATACAAAAAGCCAGACTCAATCAAGGAAGGTGAGTTAGGCGCTACTTAGAAGCTACACAACGCATTGATTATTCCTTCGCATTAATTTGGGTTCGGACTATCGTCCTACAAGGAAAAAAAAATTAAAAATTAAAAAATAAAGAAAAAACTCAGGAACAACAGTTTCATTTAAGCTAGCCAACAGTAGCACTGGAAATAAAGACCAGAGCTATTCCTAATTACGTCTTCTAAGAGAACATATCCGAGGGTGAAGCACCAGAAACAACATCATCTTCCACAGATACTGAAAATAATATATGCATGCACCTTAACATATTGCAGGTGATGTCACTGATGAAATTCCTCTTATAAGCCACACAAGAAACCCAGAAAATAATAATTTTTAACACAAATATCATCTCAAATTTAGCAACTTGTCTGGACAGGCGGCCTATTTAAGGCAATCCAGATCTTTCCCTATTTTATTTAGTTGTTAGCACTTCAATGACACTTCATTACAGACACTATTGTAATTTGACAAACTGTCTCAGAAAAATGTTGCTTAAAACTAAGACTTTCGAAGCATATTCCCAGGACAAACTTAATACTAAACATACAAAACATACTTATAGTTTGGAAAATATTACAAGAGAGATGATGGCAAAGCACTATAATAGAAAATAAACCCAAAAAAACTGCTGTCACATGCAAGAACAGCTCAACTGAGTATACTGCCTATCAGCTATCTTATTTTGTATACATCTCAACATCACCACAAGTACCAAAGGTTCTTACAATTAACTACACACTACACATAGTTATGATTCCACAAATTAATCACAAACCGTGTTACAACAATTACTTCATCAAGAAGTATAGATTTATGACACCTACTCAGAAATCAGGTGAAGCAACATTCCGTAGGTAAAGCAAGCTCCTACATGTATGAAGTTCCACGAACTCAAGGAAAAATGTAGGCAATACCAACACAACACAACAACTGCAGTGGAGTCAGTCATTCTTTTCTTGTTCGGAACACCCAACTGCTTATTTAAATCAATAGAGGGAGAACATTTCAAGGTCTTATGATAAAGAAAGAACCCTTCATGATCCTGATAGTACCATAGCCATTGACATGAAGGCATGTCCGCTTTAGGCCAGCTCTCTAAGAAGTCAGCAGTACCATATACAGAAATATGTACAATAGACTCCTGCATGTCTAAGTCATTATCTCTTCTGGCTCCTAAAGAAGCTTGAAAGCATTGTCAGCTTCCAATACTGGCTGAAAGCGACTGAGAACGAGTGCTGCACTGGGTTTGTTGAGTTGCTATTGTAATTGGTATGTCCTTGGCGCTGGCTGAACTGCAACCATCATTAGCTTGAAGTTTAGAAAAGGAAAGTAATGTTTCTGGGAAATTTGGTGGGGTGGCAGGTGTGTTCGCAGGAGTAACAAGCTGCAAAAGACAAGGAAAATCAAAGCAAATTGTTAGCTTAAATCTCAACATTGACGACCGTAACTGGTGTTGTACCTCTTAACAATTTAACACAGGAATGAAACAATTAAAAGCTGAGATCTGAAAATTTGAGTCTAAAGTAGGCTTGTGAGTCGTAAGGTGATTAGCATAAAAACATACCAAAGATCTATATAGTTAAATTTTTTTAATATTCGATGGACTAAAAACCGAGACACTAGGCTCATACAGCTTCCTCAAAAGAGTACGTGAAGTTTCAATAGACGCATGCACAAGCAACATCAACAGGTTACTGGTAATCACTCGACACGTGACGTTCTTGTACAAATCGCCGTACGTCATGTAGATACTATAGTCATGTGATTGAACTAGCACGTGATGTAAACATTGCATAGCCGCACAGAAATACTGAAACCGCACGTCTGCAGTAGCCCGTTACTCACGTGGTCATGGCTTTAATAAACATTTACTTACCGAAGCATGAACGTGTTGAGGAACAGCAAAGTCTTGAAAATAAACACTGAGAGCAGTCTAAACAAGAAGAGATAGCAGATACAAATTCTCAAAGAGCAAGCAGCACAAGGCTTAGCACGAAGTATGAAATACAAATTCTACCCACTATCCTACCTCGAATTGCCACTGAGTCGCTTGCAAAATCTGCTTGGCCTGTTCTCGAGTACAACCGGCCGCCATTACAAACTGGTTTATCATTACTTGCTCGCGTAGACCATCCATCGCTTCTAGATTAGCAAATCTACGGCCTTGCGATATAACTTTATTTCGAAGCGTGTCGCACCGCAGGTTAAGTGATGTCCCCGATGTACACATGGATTAACATAAGCTCTTAAACTCGGCGATAAAGTCTTGGTGCCCATTCGGAAACGACGGCCTGGTGGGGAACGCTTTCTATTTAATTTCTTTGCAATACTGTAAAAAGGCTACACTTCTTATTTGATGAAGAATGATAGGTAAATTTCGCGCTGTTGGTCGATATTATCTAAAAACGATTTCTAAAAATCTCTGTGACGGAGTTTTCCAAAAATCAAAGAACTCAATCCATTATAAATTGACGCCGCATATGGTGTTGCGAATTTATTTAAAATAAAGTTACAATACCAAGTTCCTCATTTGGCGACTGAAATTCGATTGTGATACAAAAATTTGACAGGAAGAAACAGCTAATGTCACTTTGTGCTTGTGCGATTGCAAGGTTAATTGAATTTCGAGTTCAAGAGATTAATGCTATGAACACTCATTTGCTTGCGAAGGAAGAAAAGTAAGTCATCCCAAGGATTATGTTGCCATGCTTATCGCCCTAATAGTGTGCGCGCAATGTTTATTCGCAAATCATAACAAGCTCAAGCCGTGAATTCAGCCTCTTATTGGAGCTACGACCAATCAAGTCAAATGAAAACAAACTGACGCACGTGCGACCACTTGGACTTCGATCATTCCGAATTTTGCACAGTTGTGTCGCGGAAGATGACTTCCCATTAAGAACTGACTAAAAAAAAACAATTTCCGAAATCATTGATTTACCAAAAACGAATCTGAAAGGCTGATGCTTGTTTGTTCAAGATTTATTTCACCGATGACGATAATATGTGAAGCATAATAAAAATTGTAATATGCAGCCCCCTGTCGATCAGTTCACGTATATATCACGGAATCTTCTCTTTGAACATCAGGGGAGGTTACCACTGACTTGTTAAGTCATCCATGGTCAGTGCTCTACTCCTGTCAGAAAACACGTGCTATCTTGTGACACTGCTGTAGCATTTTCAGATTTTCGTATTCTCAGTAGACATGATAACAGCAAGACCGTAAGAATCAAGGAAAGCCTTTGCATTAACCGTGATTGCCCTACTT
Organism: Craspedacusta sowerbii; assembly: GCA_003687565.2. NCBI lineage: Eukaryota > Metazoa > Cnidaria > Hydrozoa > Limnomedusae > Olindiidae > Craspedacusta > Craspedacusta sowerbii. The sequence continues at coordinate 32,602 of QQSS02063320.1, forward strand.
TGAACATCCAAGGTCAGTCATACCCTTTAAAGTTGCCTTAATAGTTCTGTAAATTTCATTTGTTCTTGCATTTTATTAAAGTTGTGTCTTATATGTTTTCTGTTTACTTGTAGCCTGAAGATGACAATAGATTTTGTCGAAGCTCGCAAAAATGAGGATTATCTTTGATGTTAATATATTTCATGGTGACACACTTGAAGATATATATATATATATATATATATATATATATATATATATATATATATATAAAGAGGTATTAAATAAAGTGATCTATTAACGGTATAGAGGTATATTGAGGTATGTAAGAACGCCAATAGAAGTATATAATAACTCTATGGCGCAACCTTACTATTGCTTTGCACCAAACATGGATCATGCTCAAGTGCACTGGGGTTTCCAATTTTTAAAAATGTGATTCCAAAAGTGAAGAAAAAGGGATTCCGATTTTTAAAAAATGATGAACCCCATGATATTACGACCCATATCAATTCTTTCTGTCTCTTCTAAAATCCCGGAGAAGATCATACACATTAAATTATTTATACACAGACAAGGAGCAGGAATAATTTATCCAAAGCAGTTTAGGTTTAGACAACATTAATTAGTTAAGCAAACGAAATATATGGTACTTGCAAGAGAAAAAGAGCTTGATGTTTTGCCACTTGACACTAGGCGAAGCAACTATCAAGCGTGTCTATGATACAATTTTTTAGCTATCATTCTTGATGAACAAGTCTGGTTGAGTTAAAAAAAGCCCGGAGGTATGTGACTCCTGTAGCTGCCAGGAGCCTTAATGATTCATTGGTGCATCCATATATATTTCATATGGGAATATTGTCTGGACCAGGACAGACCAAAGTAAGCTTTCCAGGATATTTACCCTCCAAAAACGAGCTGTTCGAATTATCTCGCATGTGGCCAGATTATCTCATTCTCGACCGCTTATGGTACAACACGAACTTCTAAGTTTAGTAAGCTTAACATACACCAGACATTAACATTTGTCTTTAAACATTAGCATAAGATGCTTCCAATTGTGTTTAAACCGTATCTCAAGCAAATAAGGCATCGATAAAAAAGTAGACTGTCCAAGTTTGGCTATGTTGAAAATCGATTAACTGGAAAGAGTCGGTTTAGCATTTCTTCAAGAGGACCTTATTTATGGAACCAAACTAAATGCTCATTAGCCAAAGAAAGTTCCAAATTGAAAAATTTCAAGTCCGAGCTTTAAAAATTTCTCCTCCAAGCCACTTCTAGCACTACTGTTTGGTAAATCGTTTGTTCAACCTTATATGTCTTTCGAAAATATAGCATGGACACGCACATACAAGGGTAAGTTATCCAAGTTACATAGACTACAAAAATGAGCAGTTAGAATCGTATCACATGCTGAAAGAACTGCCCTTGAGGATATTCAAGACCCTTCATGATGTCACATAAAATACTAAATATATTTGAGTCAAATATTCTTCAAGCTCTAATATTTGTTTATAGACATCGGAAGAACTTGCTGCCTGCTAGCTTTTCAAGTTACCTTCACCCAGTTAACCATCGCTACAAAAGTCGCTTTTCAAAATTCGGCTACAATGAAACATCTCTACTGCCAAAAGAAGATTTAGCATCTCTATTAGAAACTCTGTTCTTTGGAACAGCATAAATCGCACTGCTGCCAAGGAATGTAGAGCTATAAAAGTGTCGGAACATGAGTTAAAGAGGCTTCTCCTTCACTTAGTCAGTACTACAACCGATTGGTAACAATTGAACCTCAAAAAAGAGTTCGTACGTAATTGAAGTTGCAAATCACCATAGATGACCCGTGATTCATATGTACTGACTTCGTGAATACTTCTATGAATGCACATTTTATAGTCCTACGCTATCACCAGAAACTAATCGCCAGAAAGGGATAATGGATATGCATCCATTCCAATATATCCGCCGCATCCGTTTCAGTGCTACTCGCGCTGTCCTATGGTGCTCCATGAAAAGCCTAATGGCTAAAGGTGGATTTCCATATTCAGAAAATTTTCCGCTGACAGAACGGATCAAAAGATGCCGCTGATTGACTGCCAATGCGAGGCTTATCGCAACGGAATCTTTTTGGTACCGCTCTGTCCGGACAGTGTTGAACGGAATCCAACTTTGAACGGATTTCTGGCGACAAATTCGAAAACGGGCCAATCAGCGTTGCAGATCGAGTAGATGTTTGGCGCGTGTTATTTTAGCGTCGTTAAAGCCAGCCAGCATCATGGGGGCACTTGTAGAAGGCACGGCAACTCGGACGAATGTTGCATCGGAGATGAAGTTAAATAGATCTTAGTTTTAAATGGTTGAAACTGATTTACTTTTTCCCTAACACGACACACAGAACCTGTGAGATAATCTCCAATTGCCCTTGTAAGGCACCCGCAACTCCCGTAAGAAAATATTAAGGCTGAAAAAAAAAATCGCAGAAACGACGAAGTGCCAAACATGCAATTTCTTACTCAAATTTTGAAGCATATGTTTCTGAACCTCAGTAGCTTTTGCATCAGTTTACCGTACATGAAACAAACATTTGAGGACGTGAGTGCGCGCGTAGGCAAACGCCAACAAAGGTCGTAACAAACGCGGTGTTTTTTGAAGTTTGGGTGCAGAAAGTTACCCATTGAATTAAAAAAACAAACAGGGCATAAAAGCAGGAGAGCAGCAGTAAGTACTGAATAAAAAGACATCACGTCACGGTGACACGTTCATAGAATAACATTAAGTCTCGCATGCTCGAATCTGTTAGTGTTAGCAGCGCTTAACCCAGTTCTGGCGGCAAACTTTTAAAACGAACCAATCAGTATATGTCTGGCGGCTGGCAAGGGAAGGCGGAAAATTTTCCGAGTATGGAAACTGGTGAGCAGAAAATTTTCTGCGGACCAATTAGCGGCATCTTGTGATCCGTTCTGTCCGCGGAAAATTTTCCAAATATGGAAGTCCACCTTAACGAGGATGATGATTCCCGGGAAACAGTATTCCTACCAAAATTCGCCCGGGAAATCCCGGAATTCTCAACAAAACAAAAACAATACGTCATCGGCATCGAGAATTATCGGGCATAATCGTTGCGAACAATTTCCGAGGGAATTTTGGGGATGTCTTGATAAGATAGATCAACGCACCCTGCTGGAATTCTCTTCTTTGTACAGCACTTTGCCGTAGTTATGTATTATGTGATACATGCGGGTATCAATTTGTTTTGATTCTGCAGCAACTACAATGCATCAAGCTGAAGCCTTCTTGTACAGGAGCATTCTCTCTATGCCAGATCGAAACAAAAGCTCAAATTAAGAGGTCTTCTGTCTACTTCTCAACTGCTAAGATGTAGTACTAACTAGGTTTATGAGTGTGCATCTTACTTGGCTGGCAGCATAAGTGTGCATAGTTGTGCATAGTACACAGCTTTTCCATTGATCTTCTGCCGCACATTTATCTTGATTCAAATTCAAAACTTTAGAAAAAGCTTTCATGTGCCGAGCATTCTCATGTAAAATTTACATTGAAGCACTTACTGCAAAAGCACTAACAGAAGTATACATGGTTTGCTGAATGAAAAGAGAGTCAGATTTTGCGGGTGTTACTGTGTAAGAAGAAAACGGAAGAAAAGCCGAATGTTACTGTTCTGTTGTGAAACCAAATATGAGAAGTTGGGTTTGCCTTATGCATCGACACACAGTATGGTCCGTCTGAATTTTTCTTACCTAAAGATGGGTAAAAAAAGTTGTGGTGTGAGGATTGCGGAAGCCATGATTGCCCCCCAACCCATTATGTAAATCGGTACAAGGCAAGGATTTTCAAGCATTTAAGTGATCACAAGCTTCTGGAGGAATGGCAGTTGTATGTTACAAAAGAACAGACAGTTGTGATTGTTTACATTAAGATTGAAGTAAAAAGCGTCGAGCGTCACGCAGGCATATTGCCCAACCTGGGGCGGGGTAGGTGGTGGTGCATTACGTAAGAGACCTGCACACCACCTAATGGCTCCTAATAGAAAGACTAGCTAGCAGACTCGCTCTGCTTTGTCATTTCGCTCGAGAGCTGTATTCTTTTGCTTTGAATGATCACATTGAATCAAAAGTGTCGTTGTTGCTTGTGCAATTTTGCATGCGGGCACCAACAACCTCTTTTCTGGACATGACCAAACCCAGCAAACTGATGCAGATATAGAAAATTTTACGCGCTGGAGATATCTGCAAGGAACACGGGCTTACCGACGTCTTAATTTCTAGCCTAACGTTCAGATAGAAATTTTCTCTTCGCAAGAGAGCAAAAGAAAATAACGCCATCCTGCTTGAAAAATGCAAAGAACGTGGGTTTACATACGTTGACAACTCTAATATTACATCAGGTCACCTGTGCATGATGGGCTTCATCTAATTGAGTAGGGAAAAGCTGTGCTAGCGAACCAATTTATTTTTGACATAAATAGTCTTCACGCAGTTTGACTAAATAGGGGTGCTTGAGAACCGCACATTGACAAACTTGCAACGTCTATAGCAGACAGGCCTGTCGGATTTTTCAGCTACTGCGGATTTTGCTTATCACTGCCATCTTTAATTTTCACAATGCTTGTTTCCAACCCAAAAGCAATAAATTGGGCTAGAAAATACTACGAAGCGCTCTGGACCTCTTCTCCCCATGTGACGTTATTCCCTTTTACTCAGACAGCAGTAATGGCGTAACGGCCACCCAAGCGCTTTTAAATAGCGCCTTTCAACCTCTTTCACAGCCGATAAGTGAGACTGAATAAGACGATATCAGCTTGCTGAAAAGCATACGAACCTCCTACCCTTACAGCCCATTAATTGGATACCTATATAATAAAAGTCTCAGAAACAAAAGTATAGACTACTTTTTGCCAATCAGAAAAGACTGCAATCAGTTCGGGAGCGGCTTCATCTTGTTCATAAGAAAGGGAACCATTTATAAAAGAAAGGCAGATCTTGAGCTATCTCAATTTTGTGAATGTTTAACTATTGAGCTTTCTGTCAAAATCAAAACCTGGATTATAATGTCACTATACCGCCCGCCACAAAGACCGGATTTCAAAAAAGAAACAGAAACGGATTCCATTCATGCACCTGTTTCCATAGGTGTGCTCTTACACGATGGATATATAAGCATTTTTTATGGCGTGCTTGTACTTGATGGACATAGTAGAATAATTTCCTAACGTACGTTAAATGCTGAGAAAGACAATAAAAATTCTGCAACATAAGGATTTTCTGTAAAACAAAGTAGTCGACATTTTATCGATTTACGTAAAAGTAATACAAGGCGCATTCTATATATTGTAAACGCACGCCAAGGTGCCACCTGCAACTTTCAGAGGACGCATATCACATTCGCCATTTTTGCAGACGATTCTCGCCAATTCGTCGTATGCACCTCGTCTTCATGCGGTTTTTCCATAAGTCACCAGCGGGTAGGTCGGTGCGACCAACAAATCTAGCTGGTCGCAGCTATGTTGAAAATGGAAGCGATACACCACTTGCACTCCTCCACGTCGTACTTGATGTACTTTTCCACATTTCTGGTGAATTGCACTTCGCGATATCTTAAAATACAAACAAATAAAAAATTCGAACCATCGCACCATAAGGCGCACGTCAAAGGCCCAAATTTTTTCTCAAAAATTGGTCGTGCGGCCTAAAATCGGGTGCGCCTTACGCGCAATCCATTATAATGCGCACTGTCAATTTCTGGGCCTAGTGTTGTACTTAACCATTATATAAGGCGCATCCACACGATGCGAACAAAAAAAGCTAAAAAAAAAAAGCAATAAGGTAGTGTATCTAAATTGGAGTGCACTTTCTAACAATACACTCGTGGTATCTTGTAACCATCTTGAATAGAAAGATGGGGAAATTTTTCCATTGAAAACGCCGGAGTCCATCTAATCATGGTCAGGATGCATAGGTCAAGTACAAAAATTGTCCCAGTGGTGCCTTATAATCCGGTGCCCCTCATGGAGCGAAATATTACATAAACAACAACAACAACAACAACAACAACAAATGGTGTTTCGAGCGAATAATAGGGCAGCTACGCAACAAGGATGAGATACCTCAAGATCTAAAAAAGCTTGGACTTTTTTTTACAGGCTTAACGTTTGTTTGCTATAAGCCGTATCTTGTTTACTGAGAAACTCAAGTTTTGTTTAACCAAAACAGCGCCTTGCAGGTACAATGACGTCAGAATCGAAAGGGCGGCATACACGTATGGCTGTCGAAGTGTTAAACAAGCAGCACGAAAGCACAACGAGACTATTAAACGCAGATAAGAGCAGCGGACCAATAAGGTTCGATTCCAACAGCATTAAGTGACAACTGACTTTTTCAAGAATTCAGTATACGCAGGAATGACTTCTCCACAGACGCGATCACATATTCGCTTCTTCATTTCCACGTCAGGTACGGAAAACAACTTATGCGCTTGCTGCATTTCTTCAAAATCGGTGTTGAAACCCTTTAGAAAGGTCAGGGAATTAAATTAGGAGTAAAACACATTGACATCAACACTTGATTCACAGACAATTTCCTGATCACAGCATTCGCTTGCGCAAGCGCTAACTGAGCCAATCATGAAGCTAAAATGCCAAAGCAAAAAAAAAAAAATCTTTGTTTTTGAGATTGTGAAAAGTCAAGTAGAAACCTTTCAAAAGTCTCAAACACACAAACCTTGAACTTATCTTTTATGGCTTGCCTGTGTTTCTCCTTTAACTAAGACAAACAGGAAAAGAAGAACATGCATGGAGGAAACATGGCGAGGAACAAGTCCACTTGAATTCTGTAAATGCTCATTGACAATTGCAGCATACGACATACGCAAACTACCTCGCCCTCCTTGAAAATGACGCGCATTTTGGAATCTATCCTCTGATTTGGGTTAACTCTAATATATACTCTAATAGAGGTGAAGCTCGTCACTTACATGTCCCTTGCTGAAAGCGTCAGCTAGTTTCTCCGAAGACGTATCCTGAAGATGATTTATCACTTTCTGCCAACTAAACGATAAATGATCATAGAAAAGCAATGCAGTTTTGCGCAGTTGCTTCCAAACATCTGGACGCCGAGTGTCAGAACCTGCTAAAAAAGAGTCGAGTAGTGGGAATTTTTCCATGCAATTGTTATGGTGGTTGCTCTGGCAGCACCTGAACGCTTTTTAACATTGTAGCGCCGTTTTGCATGTGTTTTTAAACTTTCCTTTGATGGTTTTTCGTTTGCATAGAGAAATATTCACTTCAAGAAGTTTTTGTATGTTACCGAAGATAACGCAATGATTCCTTTGAGTATTATCTTTAAAAATCTAAATTCTGCCAACATCTTATTTTCCTTTTTTCTTAGTTTAAATTATTTTTGTTTTGTTTTGTAATTTTTTAGTAGGCACTTCTTGCAATCTTTAAGTACATTCACTGCTGTTATTGTTTTGCTGCTGTTATTGGGGGAAGTGTGCTAAGCGAAGGCGAGCTCCAGTTTTAGTCGAAATACCGTTTATCAGTTGCTTTGAAGACGGAAGCATATAAACTGCGTAAAAAACCTTGCCAGCAATAATAGTAAGGATCGTACGTGTTAAGATAGTTCGTCATCTCCTCGTCGATTGCAAGATCGTAATCGCCCTGCAAATTCGAATGGCCAAACCCAGCGAGCAGAGTCATCAAGCCCGACCTAAGAACACAAGCGTCACATGCGGATCAGCCGACAAACACAGAATGGAGAGAGAAATAGTTAGCTCGCACGAGATGAACTCGCTTGATATAGCATCTGCTACAGCAAGCTTCCCATACTTCAGGAAGAAAAGACCCGGCACTTTCTAAGACAGCAGTTTACATCCTCTTTACAAGCGTGAGGTGAATATGGGAAAAATGTCGGGACACCGACAGGCGGAACATTTTAATTACAGTGGTCAAGCACTTAGCCGCACCCTGAGACCCTTGAATTAAAGAGGTCACGCAAACCTCGGGGAATGTTTCATGATGTTTGCTACGCCCATAACTAGCAAGGCGCATAGATCAAGAAACCAAAACGCTTTAAAAGAATAAGAGTTGGCGCAAAAACCAAGCAAAAAGCATGCCCTTGAAATTTATACGCACTTCGCATAAAAAGCACTGTCTGCTGTAAATCAATCACCAAATCAAGTTTGCCACAAAATTAAAAGCTACATAAGGAAAAACAAAATATCAAAAATTCCACTTGCTATAACGAAAATAAATTATATTCAAGAAAAGCAAACCGGCTCATTCACTCAATTATCTCCTACATAAGGAAGATAAATCAGGTCTCACACAAGCACAGACCGTTAACGTTTGCAGATTTGCTTCAGAACTTACTTTTGCAAACTTTTGATGATATAGTTATAGTTGTTCAACATGAAGACCGCTTGCAATGCTGCAGAGTCGTAAAACTTCGCCTTGTTCAACAAGTTTGAACTCAAAGCACCCAAAACTCTCGCTAAAGATATTTAACAAGGCATTACGGCAAAATGCCATTTATACGATACGGTTTCAAAATAAAAAACATGAAACATTTGAGGTAAATGAACAGCATTGCATAAATAGGCTATACCAAAAGACTAAAAAACATACGTAACAATAAAATAATAAAACTTAAGTTTAAGAAAAATCTGTTTCAGCCTACGTTTTCGGACTGCACCGCATCATTAGACCAATGCCATTTAGCAACGGCTACTACCTACCTTAGGCATGTAAACATTCGCATGAGCACAAAGATTATTATTATTAGAAAGAACAAATTCCAGGTGGTGACTCACATATGTATTCTGCAACTTTATGACCAGCTTGTACTTCGTCCAAAGAACTTTTGGTTTGCTCTGAAAAAGCGAGTAGCACTTAAACACGATAACATTACCATTCAGGACCGTGCGAGGCGCATGACATGTGGCAGTACGGGAGACTCACATCCGAGCTCTTCTAGCAAGACCTGGTTTACATGTCAATCAAGGGAAAGTCACATAGAAATTCCTACCAACACTCGCTAGAATCGCGGCCGTGGTTTCCAGATATTTGACCAAATCCTCTAGGAACACAGTAACCTGAATGCAAGAAGAGACCCGCTCCGATAGAAATGTTTCAGATAGCGTCTTAAACAAAAACAATTCGTGCCATGTATCGTCCAACGGCAAATACATAAGCACGTGCCTAGTTTTGTATTCTTTTAACGTCGAGCTTCAACTTCAACTTATTTGAATATGGTCGGCAGTAAACAGGGCGAAGAACCAATACGCGAAGGTTACTTACATTACTAATAACTTCGTGAACAGTACCATCCTTAGGCATGGTGACGTGCTTGTCGGACTCCTAATGATCATAAAAACGATCGAAGATACAAATTTAAAATCAAATCTAAAATGAAAATGCCAGCAACACCAATGCATCTAACAGTAAGACAAATTCTAAGGAAAAGTTCCTAACTAAACACTCTGATCCTCCTTACCAACAATTTTTCGACAATCTCTTCCAGAGTCCTCCAACCCTTAACAAAGACAAAGCAAACAGGGATGAAAGACGACAGCCACAGTAGTTTCGCATAGCAGGAAACTCCATGAAAAACGTAACTAAGCATAACAAGCAAGTCTGAATAAGACCAAAAATAAAGTTAATAGACGCTTTCGAGAGACATCAAGAACCCAGTGAATGAACTATCCGATCAATGTAATCAAGCACTTCCTGCTGGGAAATTGGACAAAAATATGAACTACAAACGCACTTACCGTACTTTCAAACAAGGATATAACATTTAGAAACTTCTTTCTAGTGTCAACATTCACCATCTGTAAGAAAAATTGCGGTTCGTTACGAAATGGTCTTCAGCAGCATGATCAGCAAATAGATGTACAGCATAAGCCCTGTCAACACTGGAGGTTTGTCACGGATTAGCAAGTTGACATGTCTGCGTTAACATGAAACGAAAATGTGCGCAGGTCTTTGCAGCGCACCAAGGCAGGTCTCACAACAAGCAATCCTGAACACAGAGAACGGCTCATCATAAAAAAACTTACACTCGCACCGAACGTGGTCGTGCGCACGCTTCAGTAGTACGTTGAAGTACAATCTAAGCGTATCATCGCAGACAGTAGTGTAACTAATGGTAGCATTATGCAGCAGAATCTAAGGACATGTAGTATACACCAAGCATCTCTGAATTTTCTCTAGTGCAGCCCACTCAAGGTACATAGTATCATACGTAAAGTGTGTGTCAAGCTAAACACATTGCAGTGTTCGAGATTTCCTTAGAAAAAACACTTCCGAAAACACCCTTAAAAAGCGCATGTGTCATTTTTCCAGTTATACGTCACCAACAAACCTTTAGAAGCGAATCAAACTCCGGCTTGACGATTCTCAAATACTTCAAAGTAGGCAAGATAAGACGAGCAGCAGAATGATCCAATCGAGCATGAAGTTTTCTAGCCGCGTTAGCAACTGCCTAAATTACATAGGCGAAGGAAAAGGACCATATACCCAGTGCTGTCTTGCGGTCGCTACATTCAAGTTCCAAGTCAAAAAATAAGCTACAAAGCAAGTTGCCAGTCAAAGCAAAAGCATTTCCAAGGATAAGCAGCAAGGTTCAGTCATCTCGACTCATCAACATCGGCAGTCAGCCACACTTTACTAAAATCTCTTCCACACATATCCGCAGCATCACTGTTCAAACCGACAGTCTAAAGACTTTACCAATGACTACTGCAGAAGTGTTTACGTACATTCTGCTTCGCAACTTGCACAAATATAACTGCTTCAAATTCCGTGATTCGCCAGTCAAAAACGAGGAAGGCAGTTAAACAGGGACATTGTTTTCGACAATTGTAAGTAATAGAAAATAAAAAAATTGAATAAAATTAAAGAAATAAAATTAAATATAATGTAGAAAAGTCAATCCTAAACGACTTCGCAGTAGGCATCAATGAGGACACAAAACAGCAATTCTAACGGACAATTCGAGAAAGGAAACATGAAGCGTTCTCTCCAAATCAGAAAAAGCCCGGTTGCATCAATAGCTGGATGAAGTCTATGGCAAGAAGATATAGATCGGCGACAGAATGCGACTGTGCAGCTAAAGAAACAGCGCGTAAAATCTCATGCAAGAGCGTACGCTGTCACGCAAGTTTTGAAAACGATCGACGATACTGGCACCTATCCCATATTCAGTCTCGGACCAGAAGGCTTCTCAAAGTTAACAAAATTCCATGTGAAAATTAGCTGAAACTACAAACTATTTGTTTGATAAAAGAAATGCAGCTTCAACAACCGGACATTCTCCTTGCAGAGGTGAGCATACTAGGTGGGGACAAACACTTCAACAAGACAGTAGAATCGGAAGATATACTGTGAGGAATTCAAAACAGAAAGGCCTCCTCGCCTATTCGATCGCCTTTTTCATCGACTTTTTTGACTTGCTGATCATGATTGTTACGCGTTCACCATTCCGCTTAGCGCCCCTGCAAGCCAAAATACTTTTGCTTATACTTCTATAGCTTTCTTCTCAGAAAGCGTTTCTCGACATTATGAGCTAATTGCAAATCAGTGTTCATGCGAGCTATTCTTGGTCGCGACGCAGCAAAGTGTAGCGAGAAAAGAGTAGGTGCCAGGACCCAGTCTTGCTTCGCCGAACTAGCAACGGGCTGGTGGGCACCAAGCATGGAGCAACCCCTCATCAATAAAATGATACAATAAGCGGTTGTAGGCAACCATCGCGGTATGGCGTGCGTTTGATTGGACAATAATAAATACTTAGACTTGGTACGCGGCGATTGACTTAAGGAATCGCTTTGTGGGCGAAAGTCCATTCACAGCTGATTCAGGCCCAGTGAGGCCCAGTGAGGCCCGATATCATTAAACTAAATTTAAGCGTTTTCCAAGAGTATAGCTTGTCTATGCTAATGCTTGTACTTGTACAAAACCACTCTTGTACCTCCACAGCAGAGAAAGGGATAATGAGTATCGGATGGCAATCACGCACTTCTTTTTCGTAGGCGACATAAAAATCTCCGCACCACTTCCATCCTATCCAAATCCAAATGTAGTGCCTTACAGATCAGACGCGGAAAAGCAGCGGATCGCCAAAAGCCCCAGTGATAAATGGCGTCAACATGCCACCAGTTGTCCATGGAGATACGCAGCGATATCGTGATATGAACGAAAATAATGACCGACCTCCTAATACAAAAAAGGGCCACTTCCGAGTACTAAAAACTAGTGCGAAAGATATGGGCGTCCGGGTAAAACTAAACACAAGTCCACAAGTCACTTGCTGTCCTTGTGCTTGTCTCTATTTTCGGAATTTTAAACTGGTCGATTCGAAGAACTGGAATCCATCGATACAAAAACGAGCAAGCTATTGACATCGACTGGCAACTAACATCCCAAAGGAGACGGATAAAGGCTCTATATTGCTCGCGTGAAAGTGGCGCCACATTAAATCCTTCCACACCAAGTGTAACGCCCGCATAGAATCAATATATCACCATTTTCTGGCTTCTGCAGTGAAAAGCCCACATATAAAGTACGTCGCCTGTGACGAGCCAGATATATATATATATATATATATATATATATTGAAAACAATGGCGGGTCGTACTTCAGCATCGCTCGAGTAAGTCACCAGAACATCATTGGCCAACTGGCTGAAAATAGGTATTTGTCGCTCTTCCGGAATTATTGCTTGCACCAAATTTTTCTCACTCTAGAAGAAACATATTCAGTACATAGTTGAAGAAAGAGAACATTCTTTTAGAGATTGCCGACTTGACAGGGACTAAGACGTTAAGAAGCTCTATAAAATCCTTGCAAAGGTCAACTCAGGAAGATTACGGTTAGAAAAAGACAAACCTGAAGCAGCTTAAGAAGAGCTCCAGTGCAGGTGATAAAGGTAGCCACTTCTATGTTCCTAGGCGGAAACATAGCTATTATATATATATATATATATATATATGATATGATATATGATATATGATATGATATAAGATATGATATGATATGATATGATATGATATGATATGATATATGATATGATATATGATATATGATATGACATATATATATATGATATGATCTCGAGCAAGCGTCATAAAATAAATCATCCTCAAAGCAGAAAAACGCATGGAAACTCACCCATCAACATTGACGTAAGCATAAGCACTAGGGTGACAACTTTTTACGAAATCGTATCCTTGCATTATAGTTTGATGAACTTTCATGTCCTTGATGCGACAGGAGTCATCCAGGTCTTCTAAAACTTTTATCGCGCCGTCACAGCGCTGGTTGGTTCGAGCAATGTTTACAGGCGAGTCAAGTGTTTTCCAGTGGGTTATGTAATATATTTCAGACCTTTTGGGTAGTCATTCAAAGCTGTAGATAGTTCATAAAAATCTTCAGCGCGAAAAAATTGACTGCTAAACTAATGGTCAGCTCATGCATATGAAATGAATGCACAGACTTTGTGCAGGCTGTTCCGGGTTTCAGGCATCAAAATAAACGCAAGGGCTAGAATAGCACGAGAGTACCAGCGCACATTGGTTTGAGATCTGTTGGAATTTCACAAAGAGGAAGTCACTGCTTTCAGTGTAGTGACGGAAGACACGGGAGAGGTGATAGAGAAACTTCATGTCATCTCTCCAGCCTCTTGTTTCCATAATTTCCATACTACCTTTGCTGAAGGCCGCTTTCAATTCGTCGTAATGGCTTACAAAATCTTGAAAAAAGAAATACTCGATATATGGTAATCCGCTGCCTTCTTGCCAACATTCACGTTCGTTGTGTCGGCAAAAATCATTACAATTGACCCCCACATGCTGAACTCGTCTAACACACACTGCAGGTCTTCTGTGATTGCTTGGGCTTTCCCGTCATTTCCGTCGACGTGTAAGCTCCACTTCTCCATATGAAGCATGCTCACAAAGTGCCTTTCCAACGCAGCAGCTCCTGTGTAGATAGCCTTGTGGACTGCTGACTGGCATGGTGTTGGGATTTCAATGCCTTCACTAGAAAGCTGGCGGCATATCTTGGCTGCTTTATGGTACGACAGCTTTGAGCTTGTAGCGAGGCGTCTTGCAATATATGTTGGGATATGCTTTCTAGTGCTTGTTGATTCCGTATTTTCGTCTTCCCAAGGACTGTTCTTGCAGGTGTCGGATGAGCCCATACTACTTTCAGAACAATCAGGGGTCTCTGAGATGGCAGGTGTTGACCCTGCCACTTTTACTGCCTTCTTCCGCCTGGATGGGTGGACGGTCTTGGAACTAGCAGCTTTGCCAGTGGAATAATCAACCTGACTTTTGCAATCAGTTTGTAAAGATTCCTATGCTCCTTGCACATTCACTCGGCATTAACCTTTGTGATGTCAAACAGTTCATTAAGCCCATCAAAGTTTTTTTCCTGCAACGGTCCTAGCCTTTCAGAAATGTTTCTAATTTTGCACGAATGGCCTGATCAGATACATGCGGGAAGTTCCATGTCTTACTCCATAGGGCTTTAAGCACCTCAGCAATTAGACCGATCCTCTCTCTCCGTTCTTTGGCAGTGGACTCAATAAATTCGAAGCGTCGACCGGACGGTTTTTGTCTGAACATGCGACTACGCTCACTAAAGGATGTCATATAAATCGCCATCTTGCCTCTTCTTGATGACGCTTGAAACTGGACAAGTTTTTTGTCCAGGTTTCGTTGTTCTTCGCTGTGTTAGAAGAGCACTTGTTGAACGACATGATAGCTTCTACTAAATTTTCCCATCAAGATCTCATACTGAACCCACAGACTTAACTCACATCTGGCTGGTAACATTTATACATACTGTATGCCCCGGATGCATATTTTGACTCTCCAACGCCTATGCGTGGTTTAGGGGAAGATGCGGCGCTGATTGGCTGACCTCGTTGCGAATCCTGCCAATCACGATTATTTCGACGCCGACTTAACGGTGACCTAAATGATGGTCAATAAGAAACGCAAGTTGGAGGTTGGACGAGGCAGGTTTTCATTTATTTTGCATGTACCTTGGAGAAAAACAAGAACATGCATAACTAAAGGAAAACAATGTCGTCCGCCATGGGGTCCGCCATGGGGTTGGTTTCAGTTTGCCCAATGTAAATCACCGTCACTGTCTGAAGTTGCTTGAACCTATACAAGTAAGTTTGATTAACTTTCATAGTCAGTAGTTTACGTGGATGTCTTTCCATCAACGGAGTCGCATGAGGTCTCTCCAACAACGGAACTTCATAATCTCTTTTTATGTGCGGATCTACACGCATGCATATCCAAAATTGCGTAAAATCATCGAATTACTCGCAATCGCATTGGTTAGGGTTTGATAACGTTGAAGTATCTTGCAGTAGAAACAAAGTAATCAAGTCATCGTTCTTTGTAATATCTTTTTCTAATTAACTCAACGGTGTACCAGATAACTGCATGGTCAGATAGATAAACCAAAAAAAATTATAAGAATTTGTTTCACTTGCAGAACTCGTAATTTTTTTTTTTTAAATGTACGTTTTTCAATGTACATTTAAAAAATTTTTTAAACAGAATTAACGAAAACTTTTAAAACTGAAGCAGTGGCTAACCTGATTTAGAGGCGAATTTCAGAAACTAAATAATGGAACAAAAGTTCCTATAGTAGCCCTTAGTCATATGGAGTTCTTTCGACCAAGGTTTCTTAGCAGCACATTAAAATCCTTGTACCAAAGTAAATGAAAAATTACTTGCAAGATTACTGGTGGCCAACATAGCATTACGATGACTTAGAGAAATTTTATAAACTAGGTTTCTAGGCCTCTTTGCTAGACACAGACCTCCATCTATCTTTGGAGGCAGAATCCCAGGGGAAGCTTTGCTACACGAGTAACTCCATCTGGTATTGGTTGCATACAAATACCTGCTCCGCTGTTGTTGTGTGGAGGTGTGCTCGATCCTTTCATCCATAAATGCGATGGCTATTCTGCTGTCCGAACTCTTTTAAGTCATTCCATGACCAGTCACATATGCAATGCAATTGCGTGCAGCTCCAGGCATTTGGATTTCAAAGTAGATGCCACCTTGTCAATCAAATCTTTGCCATAATGAATGTCTGCATCCTGCATTCCATCTGCTGCACTTTGAGCTTTTAACAATATTCAGTATGGTCCACTTAAATTCTATACATATATTTCAACAACAGCTGAACATAGACAATCTTGCTCGAAAGGTAGCTGAGAATGCAAAAGTAGCGCTGAAGCTTTCGATTGGGCGAACTGCAATAGGCAGGTAATGTAGAATTTTGTCGTGCACACAGAGTCCACAAACGCAACAGGACAGTGTGCTTTGACTTTACTTAGACATTACTGTCCTTAAGCAAGCGAACAGTAAGTTCGCGGAAGTTATTGGTGCTATGACCACAGTGAGCAAAACTCTGCGAAGCCAAGCAACAGAGTTCCCAAAATTTCTACTACTTTTGCAGCCCGTCACACCTGTTTTGGTATTTGTTTGCTACTTGTGATGAAAATGTTTCAGCAAACGCGAATGAAGCCTCTTCCCCTGACTTGCAGAAGTATTCTTCTGAATTCACAAATAAGTGCATAGAAGTAAGATCAAAGTCGTTTTATGATTTGCATTTTCCTTAGACTATGTCTTTTAAACGAAATTGTGAATAGTAAAGTGGCAATTATTAGCGTCAAACATAGAACTTCTAAAATCTGCAGCAGGTACGTTGAGAAGACATGCAGTCAGCACTTAACCATCAATCGTCTTGAAAACGAAAATAATTCGTGAAACTTGTTCGCTTTTTTTTTCCATTCTGCTGCTTGCGTTCTAGAGCCAACACCAGTGTGTATGCATAATGCGAAAGATGCAAAGCCTGATAATGCTGGCAGACCTTACTTAACGAGCCCTGCTTGTTTGGCATCACTGCATGGCTTACTTTATACAAAGTAAGCCACACATCACTGTCATCAGTGAGGAAAACTTCTGGTGCACACTGACCACCCAATAAGTTCTTACTGCATTTCTTAGCCAACTTTATTAGCATAGCCAGCAGTTAGGAAAGAGATTGCTGTATTGCTATCGCAACTGAAAATATTCTTCGCCATTGCAGGAACAAGCACGTGCGAGTTGAGTTTCCCGCGGCTCAATATTGTGGGCATAGTTCGCGCCCTTTTGAGAGCGGCAACCAATCGCTTCCGCAGATAATCGTAAGCCACGCAAAAGCGTTGGAAAGTCAAAATATGCGCCCCGGATGTCGCTTTGAACATAGAATTGTTTGCCCTCCCGTAAACTCCAAACCTGATTAGCCAGGCTTATGTCGTTTGGCATACGTTCCCTTGCAATGTATAAAGATGCGTATCAACTGTGGAGGATGGGACACTGTCAATTGAAAGACAATTAATTGCTACAAGAAGTTTTTTTCAGGAGATTATAGTAGCACATAGACGCAGGCTCCGCAGTTTTAATCAACAGGGGATTTGATTTTATCGCGGCAATATAATAATTTCCTTGCTTTTGCAGAAGTGGCTCAGCAGCGGAGAAAATCATTACAGGCATAACACGAAAACTTCAAGCACGCTGTTGCGCGACCTTTTTCGACGTCTTGATGGAATAAACGTCATTTTAGTCAATAATAGGTAAAATTTCATCAATTAGTGCTACAGGAACGATTTTCGAGAGAGAAAGGTCAAGAAGTCATCACCCTAATACGCACACAACCAGCGAAACTGTCCGACAACCAGTCCGTAAACACGAAAGTGCTAAAGCGTCAAATATAATCAGTATGAATGACTTCGTCTCTAGGAGCATCATGATCAGAAATATCGTACATACTTACTCTTCTTCATCTTTTACATTCTGATCTGCAGCTGCCGAAGGCTGCCGCTTGTGACCATACGCTGCAACATAAGCAAATAAACCTCGTCCATTTGCTTGTGCCGTAAGTAGATAGAAGAATATCTAGATAGATAGATAGATAGATAGATAGATAGATAGATAGATAGATAGATAGATACATACATACATACATACATACAT
>QQSS02063321.1:0-17835 GCA_003687565.2 Craspedacusta sowerbii
TATATATATATATATGTATACATATATATACATATATATATATATATATATATATATATTATATACTATGTTTATGTATATTATATAAGTCTACTCCGCTATATCATCGTGTGAACTTGCTACGACTTAATACTTCTATGAGGACGCACAAAAATTGATATCAGACCGTAGGATTGTAACGCTCATCCGAAATATATTAAGTAGAGCAGGGGCTTTACTTTTCAAACTGAGTCTTATAAGCTGTGTTTGCCCATAGATCTAGTACTCTCAGGTTTTGTGAGCAGAAAGTATGTGATTTCGAAACCTTCAGAGATAACTGACTGAACTCTGTGTTTGACCCTATGCATAATTTATGAGTCAGGATTTTATCATATAATTATTTAGAATAGTGCCACATAATTAATAAAGTATGTCTGCATCACCATGGCTTAGCCAGCTTTCTTTGTGAACTCCATTAGGAAGTTTTTTGTTTTATTTGCTGTCTATAAATAGTCAAAATTGTAAACATTTGCAAATCTGCCGACAGACGCCACACATTCCTTGACGGCACCTCAGGAAACTCAACCCGCCCAACTGCTTGCAATCCTGAATGTGAAATACGTTCCCTTCCATTCGCATCTGCACGTCTAAACGCTTCACCTGTAACAAGATTCGGTCGTTTTGGAACAGATTCTGGCAGCAAAACGAAAATAGACCAGTTGAAGTTGATCTCATCGTACCTGTCTGGTGCTGGCACCGCTCAACACTTAAATGTCAAAGGAATCTCCTTCCTCCAGTTGCAAGCTTCTCGGCAACAAAGTAGTGTTGCCGGTCGTAGACATTATACGATCGGGCCGAATTGAGAACACCCAATTACCGGCTCGACCTTCTAAGCAACAGTGTAGAAAGAGAAATGTACGACGACTGTTCTTCATCAACTTTGTGTTGCTCATGCTAGGCAAGGGTGCCCATCGAGAGTAAACATTTTTTGAAGAGTCCGCTTACACTAATGATTTTTTCCAAATGCTTCCTTGTTTTTTTAGAACATTTATTCAAAGCCATTAATTTCTTTAGTCCTGAACACATATTGCACAAATATTATATAAATTCTTTAGTCCTGCACACAAGTTGTATTTTGGGAAATTTCGCAAAAGTTGAAGGCAGCTAAAAAATTTGTAATTCAAAGATTGCGTGACCCCCCACCCCCCTGTCTCGTTTACGTCTGAAATGTTCAGATGTAACATTTCATTCTAATTCCTTTTTCTGTTGTCAACATGATAAGTCCCGCAACATTCATTGCCAATTATAGCATTAATGAATTTAACCAATTTAAAAGTCTGCTGCACAGGCTTTTACAAAGCCCTGGCACAGATGAATTAAGATTGCTAGATAAAGACATTGTTGTCGACAAGAAAAGTCGATTAGAAAAACTTTAAAGTTTTTCTTGTAATTGGAGAACAGTTTGAATCGATTATTTCATGAATATCGAAGTAAAACGAACGATGAAACCACGAGATGCTAGTAATGAAAACAATAGTATGTAATTTTTTTTCTTTCAGTTAAAAGCAATAGAATGGTGCTTCGCTGGAATATATCCTGCAAGTAGAAGTTAAAGACAAAGAAGACACTTTATTTAATCGAGTTCAAATAAAAAGAGAGTTACACATAAAAATGTTGAATCTTCAAAATAACGATTGAAAACAAGCGTACCCAATCCAAAGACAACAAAAGGAAAATATTTCTTTAGTCGATGTTGAGCGAGATCACATTTCTCGCTTGTCTGATACTATAAGATTTCCAGCTATCAAACATTAATACATGCTACATCATCGCAACCGCTTTAAACGTTTCCCATGTGCATGAAAATTCGTCGTGAGAGAAGTACCTTAATTTTTTAAAAACTCGAAGAACTTAAATCCCTCAAACCATGGAAATTCTTTTTACAGCTCTACGAATCTTCCGATTATCGTGTAAGCGAACTCGTTTTAAGCAAATTAAAGTGGCTGTTGATGCACAACTCCAAGGTAATATAGACTTATGCAACTATGGGCAGGACATTTGACGTCGAGAAACACCCCTGCTTCAGCATGAAGATCACAGATTGGCACTGAGAAGAGAAGAGTGTTTCAGGAAAATCGCGCCACCTGTAGAATTAAAATGAAGTCTACTCAGAAAATCCACCTTGGTATGACAAATTTCCGAGGCGCACCTAAGCTTTCATTTCTTCAATGTTCAAGCTTTTGGTTAAGTTATGGTTTGAGTTCATTATACATAATTCACAAGACATCTAGTGGACTCTAAATGCACACACTCAGTCGGATACTTAACGCGCCCTTGCAAAATGCTAAGGCCAAGCTTCAGTCTGATGCAAAGGGCACTCTTTCAAGTTGATTGTAGATTTCTTCGTTATCGCCTTCTTGCCAATCTTGAATGTTCTGTCCTAAGAGGGGGCATTCGCCATTTTCAGTGCTTGTCGAGAGAGTTTCCCATGCTTTGCTAGCCTCCTCGTCGAGCAAATCTGCTAATCCATCTGTGGATGAACTAACTAATCCCAGATCCAGCCTTCTGGAAGACCACGGTCTACGTACTGAAAAGTCAGTATTTCTTCTCTGATTTTTAGACGAGGCTTTTCCAGTCAAGGTGGATTCATTTTCGCGACGCTCTTGTACAAGTTTTTGTTGCCGTTCTGTCATGAAGTTATCAGTGGACTTAGATTGCTTAACAGCGCGACCAAAATCGAACTTAATTTCATTGTTTTTCTTCCACAAATCGAATCCATTTTGAAATGTGCGAGCCAAAGTCAAGCAAATTGCACTGGCTTTTTTTGCTTCTTCGCATATGAAGGCATGACAACGGAAAAGTGACTCCTCGTCAGCTGCGGTGAATACGACAATCTCCGGATAACGTTTGTCGACATTACAATAACCAACCTGGTGAATCGAGTAGTGGCAAATCTCTTTCCCTCTCCGACTCTTCACACGAACTCCATCTTTTAAGCACACGGACAATGAGACTTCTCGCTTATTTTTTCCTCCTAGAGAACCAAGGGTTGTGAGAGCTTCGTCCACAGCAGCTTGTGATGCTTCTGCGTTGACATTCGGAACGAGTATGCCGTCCGCCACCAGAGCACGGACCTTGAACTTTGCAACCGACGATTCGTGGCCGCTTTTCTGGCCGAAATTCCGCTTGGCACGTTCCTTGAAGCGGGAGACCAGAGTGCTCTCATTGTCCTTCTCCTCCACTAATTGATTCATTCGACCTTCGTGCACTCACTAATTAACACTTGAAAATTTTCACATGAGCTAATCTTCAATTTAGGCCAGAGAAAGCTAAATATGCTCTTCACTCAAGCACGCCACTTTCAGCCGTAAAAGAAGTCTCGCTCTTCGCTTAAGCGTGTAACAGAAGACAGCCGTGACACGTTGTTTGCACAGATCTAGTTTCAGCTACGTTGCGATGTACGTATTTCCTTCCTTATGTTGACAGAAAAGCAGAAGATAATTTGAGAAAGTTCAAAGGTTTGCCTGCCTTGCGGGTTGGACTTGATCCTTTTCTCTTGGACGTCTGCCAAATTAAACAGATGGTCAAGGCATAAGTTTTTGAGCATGCCTCGCAACCATAATTTCACTCAACAGGTAGCGTCACTAAACGGGAAAGGCAAATACAGACGTGATTTGCAATAAGCCACCTGCCAATTATGGCGAGGTCCTTGTTGACGATATTTCTCGACAATTAAAAGCAAGTCGAGAGAACAAATAACCAAAACGTGACACTTCCATGTGCCAGCCATCGCAACAGGTACCCCTGTTTTTCCTCAACAGAGCTGGACAAAGGACAAGGTTTTTAGCTTTAACTCAAAGGTCATTGCAGTGCAGCAAGACACATTCAGTAAAAGGCTCGATGGAATTCGAAGAAAAAGTTAGCCCTTCAGAGAAACCGTCTCAAAATTGTAGCTCCTAATAGTTGTACACAGGCAGTGCGTAAATACTCCGCAGATAACTTAATAAATTTAAGTCACTCCACTGCAAGATGTACCTCACAACGCATCCAGAATTTTTTATAATAATAAAAGCACTTTTATATCAAAAATATATTTGTTGAAGACAAGTCATAACATGCCTGAGTGTCGTAAAGAATCCGTGCAAGTCTATGGCCAAAAGTCTTTTGGTAGCAGAGCGTCATTTATGCTGCGGAATGGCGCAAGCAAGAACTCATATATGTGGGTTATACAAGCAATAAACTAAACCATCGTTTCGATGGCAAACAGCACCATCCAGGCCAAACTGAACTTGCAACCCACTTTGCTAACAGCAAAGATTGCAATTTTAGTAAGGACTTGCGTGTGACGATCCTGCAGCGTGGTGTCAGTGGGTCAGAGGAACAGTTCTCGATGGAAGACTGCAAACATCGCACCCTAGGGGTATGAACGTTCGGGTTTCAGCAACGGCGGAGACGCATGCTTGGTTACTTGGCTAATCAGTACGATTTTTTTTTTCATTTTATTTTTATAATTATTTTATTATTATTTTTATTTTTATTTTTATTATATATTTTATTATTATTTTATTGTCTTTGGGTTCCCTTTGCGTGTTTTCTGGAATCTGTCATTAGTATGCGTGTACGAACGTTTCTTTCATCCTCTGTAGTTTTTTTAGTAAAGCCTTTCTAATTGCATTAGCTTATCATTAATCTACCGGCCACTAGATTATACCGACCAAATCCCCCTTAGTTCTATCGACACTTTTAGCTTGTGTTAACTTTGTAATGTTCTTGCCCAATAGTCACCCCGACCTATCAGCAGTAGTTTATTAAAGAATCCGTGTCATATATTGGCTTATACCTTATTATCGCCTACAATACCCTGTACCTATCTCTACCTACGGACGAGCTTTTCTGAGTCCTTTTGAGGAGAGTTTTATTAGTGTTTCGCGTGCCTAGCTAAGACACAACTGGTGTCGAAGATATCAGCGTATTTTGACAAGAGCATCTCGTTTTACTTTATATATTAGTGTTCAATTCGAGATGATGACTTCTCTTACCTATATGCACATATATACATAAGGCTTTGCGAATTTTCTAGGCACGTTAGAAACCACTAAGGCTTGTTCATCTCTCCATCTCAGTATTTGTTTGTAGCGTGGATGGTATATATAAATATATATTAAATTAATTTGGGCGCAATTTGCATTAGCTTACCTCGGCCACAGAAACAAATAACTGCTCCAAATAGCAAATATAACTTCCAAATATAAAACAATTGGCATTAATAGAAAATAGTGACAATATGAATTATTAAGACTGATTTAAGGTTGACCAAGCTAACCAAGCTCTTTCAAACCAAAAAGTTTGCAGCCTTCCTTAAAGCTTTGCAATGCATGATAAAGCATTGTAGTGTAGTTTGCTACAGAGGTAGCAGATGTAGATCCCTTAATCACAGAAAACAACCAAATTAGACTCACAAAAAATAGCCAAGGCCAACTGCTACATTTTGATTTATCTTAATTTTGACGTTGCGCTTGGCTTGCAATTCCGATTTAGAGAGAATATTTTTTCTATTGTTCTCCTGCTTAATGCGCATGAACTGGTCAGTTAAAATTCTGGCAAAACAAAATGCTACAAAATATTTGAAATCATGGAAAACTTGTCAATAGAGTTGTATGCAACAATATATGTAGGCTACATCCTATGTTAAAAGAGGTCACTGACAGCTCACTTCGAACTCTATGCTATTACTTTCGACCAGCAAACGATAATGGATTCATGCAGTACAGTAATTTTGCCAAGAACTGTCACGCTCATGAGAATCTCGTCCCCTTAATCGTAATGTTTTCCTTGGTCTAAAAACTTAGACGAATTAATTTTTTTCGGGCGAAATTGCCATTTCAATGCCTGTCACACACACACACACTATGGCTACCACGTATGCAAAACGAAATGCCATGGCTCTGAGATCCTAAGGTATCGCTGCTGTGTTCGTTTTTGTCTTAAATCCTGTGACTGTTTTTGTTGGCTGGTGTGTTGCAGCTGCTGCTAATGGCGGTCCGGTGTACTCTAAGTACGCAGTACATCGATAACTTATAGAAGGTATGGAGGTACCCTTCGGGTAGTGAATAAGCCTTAGATCAATTCGCATGGCAGATCGAAGATCTGACGATCGTGAGATCGACTGTTTTCTGTTGCGATACCACGCTCCTTGTTTTTAAAAATCATTCCAATAGGCATGAAATCGCAGAGTACTTGTTCATGAAGTTGTAAGGAGGATTCTCCAACTTTGATCAAGTAGATTGTCCTCGTTAAATATAAATTCTACTTAATCGTGTGATTAGAGTCTAGCTGTGCAGTATTCGGTGCTCCAGGCCGCCCGGAACTTTACAGTTATGTAAATATGATTCTGGCCTTGTTATTAACAGTTCAAAAGTCACAATGTCGTATAGTTCTCACCAGTTCTTTGAGCTCTCGTAGTCTAGTGGTAACTGCTGTCCACTCCGGCGACGCGGGCTTGGTTACCATCAACTTCACTGATGAGCCCCACACAGGGCGAAGCGCCTTTGGTGTTGGGGGCATGGAGGAATTGGTGCGCTGTTCGTAAAAACTCACCGATTCCAAATGAGAGGTTCTTCCGTGATCAATCAAGCTAAGTGGAAACTGTTCCTCATGTGATGGCAGTTTTTATTTGTTCATCTTGCTCCTAAATACCGACTGGACAGCCTCGAAGGCCATCAGGAGGTCTGAAAATAGGCTTAAAGATACTCCAAGGATCACTAGCATATTCAAACTTTTCAGAATTAAACATCACATAGAACGTTTTTTTTTTCTAAATAAGGAAGGCAATTACTCGAAAGGAGATTTTTTACGGCAATTCCATTCTAAGTTTAAGTAAGTTTACAAATTTTCTTCCTTAAAAGTTGACGTTATCTTGCATGAAATGATAATGAAATATGGCACTTCGTTGGTTGACAGTCAAGCTTACATATTGTGGTAACTGGCTTTGATTTTTTTGAAATAGAAAAAATAAGGTATTTCGGCGCTCGGCTATTGCCTGAGTTGATTTCCTATTAATTTTATTGTCCATCCTTCAAGGAAAAGGTTCGGCAATCTTTTGGACACATAAAGAAGAATTGTTTATATGTTCTAAGAGTTGTCGTGCCACTTACGTTAAAAAGAGTTTTTGAACTAATGATAGTAAGCAGTACGCTCTAGGTCCATAGTTCTAGAATTATGTTAATTATTTACTCAAGCTAAGACATAGCTATATTTTGTAAAATTAAAATCTTATGATCAAGATTAAGAATATTAACATCGTGAGCATTACTCTACCCTAACGAATAAGATTCAAAATGCGTATCACAATGCCAGTGTCAGATATTTAAATTTACATGCCCATGCGAATGGAAACTATATTGGAACATCCAATTGCAAACTCTACTCAACTAACGGCGTGAAAGCTGTATCGATTAGCTCGCTAAATAATGTGGTTAATTCAGAAGCCTGGTATTACATGGAAGGAGCAAATTGAGGAATCTTCAAGTTTGACATTTGGAGAAGTGCCAAGGAAAAGACTTAATGAAATGATGTTAATGCTACCTGAAATTTTGCATTCATCTCGACTTAGAAATTAATATGAAAGCTTCGCCAATCACTGTGCTCCATTCTTAGAAGTGCAACTCAAGAAGCCTGAAATTTAGAAAGATCAATAAAATGAAGTTTAAATGAATGTTTTATTCTTGTCATGCTTCATGCCTTCTTTGTAATCCACATTAAAATCTTGCACATAGAATTTTAAAAAAAAAGGTGTTGACTTCCTTACGGATTGAATTAAGGCTGCAGAGAAACAAGAACTTCCTTTTTATGAATCAGTCAGAGTATTCTTATAAGTTCTGAAGATTAAACGCGCATGGATTGACCTTTACGAGCTTTCATAAACAAAGCAGCCTATGAAACTTTGTTAAGATAGAAAAGTAAATGATCTACTATGGTGGTACTTAGAGAGAGTAATCGAGCAGAAGTCGCGAGGGTGCGGATACAGGTGGTCTTCCACATGTAACTACTTCTTCGGGTAGGGTGTGAATTCCGAACTGTCGCATGTATATCAAGGTATGTCCGGGGATATGTGACCATGATCGATTACACACAATGAGGTACGCTGTAAGTAAGTAAAAGGCACCCTCAAGTAAACTATGGAGATGTGCCTGGCGGGTGTCTTCGATTGACCAGCAAAGACCAGAAAAGACCATTTCGTGCGACGCACGAGTTGGTTGGCCTAAAGCAACCGTGTTCTGAGACTTGTTCGCTTGGCTGATGTAGCAGGAAGGAGCTTCCTTGCAGTAATTACCTGCCCTTGTTGGGGTTTTCCTATATATCTTCGGCTTTATCTATGTTAGATTACAACTTGTAAGAATCGTGAAATAGTTTCAAATAACCCTTGTGATGAGATACATGGATTCAAGGCTTAATAGTTATAGATGAATGGCCCAGCAGTTGACTCCAGCAATTGGAGATTACACATAACTGTGATATACCTAATAAATATGTGACCTTTATATAGATCAATTGCGTGCTGTTGCATGAATTGCTTTGAGTTTGTTGATATATATTCTTTATTTTGAATTTTAGGTTATATGCTCGTATGCAGTAATCAAGCAAGCTTTGAGCGGAGACAATTGGTATTGGCCTAGTACTATGTGAAAGATGCTTGGTTCTGTCAAGGCTGAAAATAGTTGAGCGATTATAGTGAACTGCTACGTACGTAAAATTTCGAAACTGCTTTTCATTTCAGGTAGCAAGGGTATTGTTGTCTTTGTGGTATAATTATAGACGTTTCCATCATCTATGGTTTTGCAATTCCACACACTCGTTGCCCTGGTATGATGTCTTCTCTACATTTTGTTTGAAAGCTTCTTCACTTTGTCAGGATCTTATCTGCCATCGATATCAGATCCTTCATTGCTAAAACTGTGCATACAAATATTTGTTCTTGTTTTTGTGTATAATTCTCATCCTGGCTAGGTTTGCCTCATTGGCGTCAACATGATGTATAATGGGTGCAAAGCCTTCTTCAATAGCCGAGTTGCCTGAAAATGAAGCGTTAGGTCATCTAGTGGGATCTACTAAAATTAGTCGTGAAGATGAATTCTGGGATAATCTACTGGCATTCTCATTTAGTTCCCCACTCACAAAGTATGATTAGTCTCATGGTTGTTTCTTATATCTATAGTCCCTACATTTGTAAGGAACTAAATGCAGTATTGTTAGAATGGCAGTGTTAATATATAGCAGTGTCGTATCTTTTGCTAATTATATCTCTATGTTTGATAAAAATGGTCGAATAAATTTTGTATTGCAGCAATACTTGAACTGTTTAATGGGAAGTAGGTGGTCACCTTAAACTTTTTAGGGCTTTTTTTTAATTTGAATGCAAAACTGATATTAAAAATTCATAAAACATAACTGTGACACTCTTGTGCAACTGTTCACTTAGATCTTATGTTCTCTTGAGACGGTGCACTCAAGGTCTCCCGGGTTTTCGAGTTCTTAATGGGACTCCAGGCAGTTCCTTGGCCAGTTAAGACTCCAAACAAAGGTCTCTGATGAGTCCTTGGCTGGGATAAAATGTACGTAAGGCTAGCCATCTTTGAAAACGTAAGCATAAATGTAAATTGAATGGTTACGTCTCAGTCTACCTAGCAATTGTTTTTTGTGACAATTTAGGTTGGATAATCGACTGTTAAAAGATGCGGTTGCTGGTCTTTGTGAGAAACTTGGTATGATTTAACTTGGTATCACTCTTTGAACAAATTTTTGTATAACTTATATGTTGGATTATCTGCTCTATGCCTCAGGATTAGCAATTGAATTTGAACGTGTAATTAAAAGTTATTTCAGAACTTTAATAAAAGTGTGGGATGCTGTATGCTGTAATTTGTAGTTTATAGATTGCTATTTGTCCTGTTGTGTACGGTTAGCATGCAGCTGCTATGAGAATACGATGAGGCTTCATTTTGAGGCACGCTTTGATGATTCTACAGTCTGCTCGTATATCTTCACCTTACCATGCAGCCTTTTTGCATTAATGTTCTGGTTACTGTTTTGAAGCTTCAATGCACATTTCATCTTTAGCAAATGTTAAGTTCTCACTGTTTGTTATTTTGCAGCTGTAAATAACAAGAACACTGGAAATTTCACAACATTGGTCCACATCTTTGTGTATAATGCTAGAGACCTTCATGGTGACACTGTCAAAATTAATGAGTAATTTCCTTTGCTGATATCTTAAATGCTTGAAATGTGTTGGCTTGTATTTCATCTGCACTTCAGCTATTTGATGTGGCATACATCATCGTCGCAGGAGTTTGGCATGTCTTGGAAAAGTTACTTCATAATGCATGTTTCAATTAGATGTTTTATTAAGGATTGCTTGGATTGCAGAGTTGTTATTGGGCTGAATTCAGAATGTGATATGTATATATATATATATATATATATATATTTATATTTATAGTCGGATAAGACTCCTTTAGTGCTCCATGATGGAATAGCCTGATGGCCCTAAATGTAATATTTCTAAATTAAGTAAATATTTATATATGCAGTTACCCAAATATCCTTGGGCTGGCCGCCCAAGGTAGTGCATCAGAATGCGTGTTCGGAGGGCAGACGTGTTTTTGTTCGTGGAAGTAAGTCTTTCATCTCCATATCATCATCGGTGACATACACCTAGTATAAACGTTTTAAGAAACATATTTGCGTTCTTATGTACGTGGTGCTTCGAGTTTGGCGACCTTAAACTGCTGTGAATTTCATCTTACCACACCGTACTCTGCTTATGTGCCGAAACAGGTGAAACACTTCGCAAAACAGCCTAACTCTGATCATCCTTGGGCGAACACACCTGTTATCACCCGTCTTGCTAGTGCCACAGGCACTAAACGAAACGATCGGCGAACATGGCCAGCCAAGACCAGATCCAGGTCAAGCTAGAGTTATGCAGCAGCAGATTAGGCAATTGTTCCACTTTATGAGAAAAACAGCCTGCTACGCCTGTGCAATAGTCGCCCTTCGACCAAGGTCAAGCAGCCCGATCGGCCAATCATTAACGGGAACATTGACGAATGAGTATGGACATTATTTATCGACACTTGGCGGCGATGTAAATTAGTAACTGGTATTGAAGAGTCGGATTATTTAAACTTAAAACTCCGCGCTACTTGCGCCCCAGACGTGAAAGAGCTGTTGTTCAAAAACTTCGACCCAATTGCATCGGACCAGGCCAATGAGTAGGAATTGCTGGCACATTTCCGCGCCATCGCTATTTAAGGGGCTCGTAAGACTTCCACCCCGTGCATTTCACCGAAATGATGCAGATGAACAGTGAGTCCGTCCCTCAGTTTGTAGCCCGCCTAAATTCGCAGGCAGCTTTAGAAGTCAGTCTAAACAAAAGTCTAGGCACTGTCACTTGAAGCACTCACTCACGCTCTATAAGCTACATAGTTGACATGGTAGCCGAGCAGCTTATCATTGGTCTCCAAAACCGCGATAAGCAAACAAAATTTTATCCGGATCAATAATTGGATCCCGGCCGACACTTGCAGCAAAAGTGGATGGGCTGCGTTTCCTCGAAGCCTCTGAAGAGTCGTTGACCCACTTCAGGCCTCCCACCTCGACACAGCCATCGCTGAGCTCAGCGGCACATTAATCTGAGACCCGAAAACCTACCGATCAATAATTCAGAACGGCGGTCCAGCTGAGCCGACGATTTGGGATTACGTCTGACTTCGGAAAATCCATGCGGAGGAAAGACTGCTTGGCGCATGGACAGATCTGCGATGCTTGCGGCATCGTAAGGCACTTAAGTTTCGTCTGCTAAAAGATTGCTTAGGTTTGAACCCGAACCCTCTCGCACCCTCGCTGCGGAGCATGCACGACGCGCATGCTGGTTGAATTTCATAGCGTCGCTGAGGTTTCGTTGGAAGGCGTCGAACCCAAGTCGGACTTTCTATGAGGCCAGAGCTCAGCAAGACCAAGGTAGCACGAATCAAGCCCACCCGATTGCTGTCACACAGGCAAAAGGCAAACTAACGCAAAGCCCGTACAGAAACAGACGCTGCGGGCGAAGCGTTTACAGCTTACATAGTGCAGAGTGCTTGTTTCACGCAGCCTGACTTAGAGTGGGAGACTGGCGACTTAGCCCACTTGAGCCCCTGCCGCTTCATCGCGCCTCTTTTATACCTGCTATACTCATGCACCCCGATCATGAGAAACTCGGTGCCACATACACCGGGCATCAAGAGGAAACTGGTCACGTGTTAGAAGCAATGGCTGTCAAGCCGGCGCTGCTGGCCCCAATGTGTTAGAGAAACCCACCACTCGCCTAGCCCGCTCAATCTTGTAGCGTCTTTTCCGCCGCAAACGCGTGAGTTGCTTCTCGATGCTTGGAATGGCTACCACCGCCTCCAATTGAGTAAAGAGGCCAAGGAAGCTATCACGTTCAACGCCGAATGGTACTGCGGGGTGCCGATGGGATTGCTCGCCACTGGGTACGCTTACATTAGGCAATTCGACGATATAACGGTCGGGCAACTCAAGCTGCGTGCGGACAATGGAGTTATTTTCAACAAAGAGAACTTTTAATTTGCCGCGGAGAATGTAGAATTCGCCGGATTCGAGATGACGATGGAAGGGTGCAAGCCATAAAAAGGACTTTTGTCTGCTATGGCAGGTTTTCCAAAGCTAATTTTACGTTCGTGGTTCGGCTTGGCAAACCAGTTATCCCACGCTTTCTCCCAGGCAAAAGTGTTTGCGAAAGTTCGAGACTTGCTTTTAAGCAGAAGTCTAGAACCTCTTACCGGGGTGAGGCTTTGGCTCTTGCTCTTTGCTAAATCCAAGCGAGATATAGTAAGATTTGTTCAAGAGGGTGTCCGATCATTTACGTTCAATCGCGCAACGTGTCTTACCACGGACTTGTCAAAACAGGAATCGGTTTTACCCTTCGTCAAAGGCGTTGCCTGTGCCCTCGATTGTGCCATCAGATTCGTTGCTGAAAACTCTCTTCCGCGATAAGTTGGAAGATCGTAAACACGGTGACCACATAAACGTCTATAAGGAAAGTGGGGATATGAATATAAAGTAGGGGATGTTGATGATACAGGGTAGGAGAAATGTTTTGGACAACAATCATTTAAGGTAGTGTTTGTCTGCTTTGGGACACAATGTACGCAAAGCAAACAAGAGATTCTTAATTACAAGTAATATGTTTTATGGTATAAGGTTTGGCAATTAGACTTTTCTATTAAGGTGGAGGTAATATAGCTTTTGCATGTTGCAGAGAGTCTTTAGCTTTGATTAGATCTATGAACATTTTGTTGTTTTTTTGTCCTTCACTAGCTATTGGTTTTTAATTTTAAAGTATTGTGCTGATCTCTTCAATGAAATCTTTCCTAGTGTCCGAGAATAATACTTAGATAAGTTTTGATGTTCCATGCATGCAGAAAAACTTTCTTGCAAACGTTATTATTCATGCGAACGTTTTGGCCACTTCTTTTATTCTAAAATACTTATGAATGGATTAGAAAGTACGAGAACTACTTGATTTTGATTCGATATTTGCGTCTTGACATTGACATACAATGCACTGATAATGGCTGAGAACTAGCCGATATTTTTCGTAGTATATATATATATATATATATATATATATATATACGCATGTCTTTATGCACGTATACATAAAGAAAAAGATATTGTTCATATATATATATATATATATATACATATACATATTGTGTATATATACATATACACTTGTATGTAGATCTGCATATGTATGTATATATATATATGTGTGTGTGTGTGTGTGTGTGTGTGTGGGTGGGTGTGTCTGCGTGTGTGGGTGTGTCTGTTTTTTTGTGTACGTCTCTGCTTGTTTTTTTTTTTTTTTGTGTGTGCGTTTACACAATTATAAATACAGTCATTTTATTATGTTTTTCCTGATGCATTGGACGCTCTTCTTTGTTGCAGTGTTTCCTTGTGCCAGAAATGCCACAACGCACTTCTTTTGTCCCGATGCTTCATTGAATACATCATAGAGAGTTTGCAGGAAGAATATGTTATTCAGCAATTTAACACTCTTCCTGCGTTTGAAGGTAAGGATAATCAATCCTTGTATAACCAACCTATCGGTTTGCGTAGAGATGGCCTCTTTTAGTTCATCTTTCAAGCTTTGCTACGAAGTAGTATCCTTTGATTTCAGGAACGCCCACAGTTCTGGACGACTTCCTATTCTGCCTTTCTGATGCTATTGGAAACTTACCTGTGCTGTGAGTAGCCCTCTTGTTACAATTCATATCGTGTGCCCTTTCGAGTCTTTAAGAAAAGGAAGTACGTCCGGCAACCACGCCTTTCTTGTAGTTGTTTATTCCCCTCCGTCGCGGGTTTATATTTTATCGTCGGCACTCATCATGGTTAGTTATTTCTGATGACATCCCGATTTCGCATTGAGTTGAAATAATTTCATAATTATAGTTCAAATTATATATTATAATTTTTCGGCTTTATCTTCCCTGCTACATACGGATGGGTGTCAAAGTCAGAATTGAAGTTTTCCTATTAATACGATCAGTATCGCGTTTAGCGTTAACGTCGTTTGGAAGGCATCTTATCCTTTGAAGTCAAGTCCTTTGTATGTGAGACCTTTTTTTGGTAAAAAAAGCCTCGGTTGCTATCTACCATGCTATTAGTTTTAACTACTAGTACAAAAAAAAACCTGTTAAATAGACCAAATTAAACAAAAGCAACAAGGAAACCATATTGACCAATTTCCTCTAATTGTGAAAGGAAAAAGGCTTTCTTTTCGTATTGGTGACTAAATTTAACGGAATGTAAGGAAAGGAAATTAATCTTGCCGTAAAGTAATTCAGTGCTTGTCATTAGTTCACTTTACGCTCATATTGTACTAGAGTTTCGCGTATAATCTGCTTTATGAAAACAGGAATAGGGCTATGTATTATTTGACACCAGCAACAAAAACGCCCCTTCGCGCCAGTCAGGTTCTTTTTATTGAGGCCACGGTCCGCTCCAACATTGACGACTGTTAGTGTACTAGAAATTTTTGCTGCAACTCTATAGTCTTGGCTCGATTCCGCTGTTCAAATGTGGAACAGCTAATGAAAGTCTGAGTGACGCCAAGCAGCTTTTCCAATTTTCCTCGCGACGAACTACTTATAACAATGGTTTACCAAGGCATATGGCTTCATCAAAAATGGCTATCCTTGCCTTCGGCTTAACTGGCCAAGCAACTGCTTGGGGTCCCATTGAGAACTCGAAACCCCTGGAGACCTCGAGTGCACCGTCTCACGAGAACTTAAGCTCTCAAGTGAACGGTTGCACGAGATCGTCACAATTTTGGCGGCCTGCCCCCAAATCACTTGAGCATTGCCAGCTGCGCTGTACGCGGGAAGAATCCCTTGTAAACAATCAAATTTGGCTAGCCTTGCGTACGTTTCATCCCGGCCAAGGGACTCGTCTGAGACCTTTGGTTGGAGTCTTATGGTTTAATGGCATCAAAGGCATTGGGGAGCTTGTTAATCACTCCTTTAGATAAATGTCAGCGATCATGCAATCAATGATCGCTCCATAGCCGTGTCATGGGAAGCTGGAATGACATCATGCGGTGTCTTCTCCACAGGAGACTTCGTTTGTGTTTACGTTTAGAAGTGATTCATGCCAATTCATAACCATGAGTCATTTCAAATAGTCATCATCCTAGCCTGTCTGTTTGGAAATCACGGATACTCCTCTTTGTGCCTGATGCATAACCTTGTTTTGATAAAGTGGACGCAGCGTGGAGGATTTCGCGTGAGCGCTTAGCGTTTTATACAAACTAGGTTTGTCGTTTCACATCGTCCTGATCTGTTTATGCTTTTGTTTAAATGCACACTTGCTAAGTCTGGAGCATATCCAATTCTGCCATCTATTTCGTGTATTTGGGTCGGTATCGGAAGCTCAATTCAACCGAGCGGCAACGCTATTTCGCTGCTTTCTAAAAATTCTCGTGCTGCTTTGCTCTCCTTTCTTAATTGTTGCTGGCGGCCTCGTATACCTAGTTTGCTTCCATCCTTCTTTTCGAAGTTGTCCATCGATTCTTGCTCTCCTGTTTCTGATCCGAATAAAACCAAGTTTGGTCTTGTTTTAATTGTTTTGTCGTTGTTGTTGTTGTTGTTGTTGTGGTTGTGGTTGTAGTTGTTTTGCTTTTTATCTTCCTAGAAGAATATATTAATGTATTTTTCATTTTTCATATATGGCATCTGTTGCGCTAGCGTCCTATCAAGGTTCCAATAGTCTATTGAACTTCGTGGTTACCAGAAATTTGTGTTTCTGCCTTTATTTTTCGTTTAAGTCTGCTCTTTTGTCCTTATTTGCAGGACATGCTAATCTGCCTCTTAAAATTTTCTTTTGTGCTGCATGCTACATATGCGGAGTACATGGACGCCTTAGTAGACATATTTGCCAGTCTAATTACTATTATGTTCAAGAAATTCCTTCATTATCAGAACACAACAATATTGCAGTATGATAAGTAATTAAACTTATTATTACTCCAATACTACATCGCAATTATGCCTGAAGAGCAATAGGCGCATGTTCACGGGCTTTGAAAGTCATTAGGATAACGTATGAAAATATTTTAGGTAACTTTTCATGTTATGCAAACCCAATTATTTGCTTATTTGTGACGATTGGCTGTGTATGACCACGTGGAAGGTGATGTTTATGTCGATGCAGGCTGTAAACGTTTGTCTTTTAGAAAGTCTACCTATGGTATTCATCTGGAGGCTGTCAACTGCCTTCTGATTCTGTTGTCAGTTCAAATGTATGAATCACGTCCATTTAGTGAAAGTCCTCTGTATCTGGCCGTTATGAATGGGAAATGGTATGATTACTTACAAATCCATGCAAAATTGAATTTCAATTGTTTTCAATAGACGTTTGTTCTTTTTGGTGTTGAGGACCTGTGTTTGATAGTCGAGCAGACCCTGTGATTTTGTGGGGAACCTAGAATTACTTAAATTTGGATGGTATAAAGCTGAATTTTGTATGACCAAGAATGCCTCGATTTACGCCTAATGAGCAATTTCCCCGATTTCGTGTACATTATTTCCACTATGGATATACTTTTGTAGTATCTCTTTGTTCCCTGTGGCTTCATATCTGCATACCGAGAGATTATTTTAGTTGTGCTAATGCTGTTCAACTGGTGCGGAAGCTGTTTCACAATTACATAAAGAATGAACCCGTTCCTCCACCGGACGTACCGCAAGGGATTATGGGGTGGGCAGCTTGTAAGTACTAGCCTGAATTTGTTGCTGTTGGAGCCTACTATATCGCTTATATTTTGCCTTATCAAAATGGAGTTTCTTTTGAAGCGCTTGGAATTTGCAGTGACCTGAGCATTAATATGAGTATTTGATCGGCGGCTTGAATGATCTTCCGTCTCTCCGTTTCCAGTACCGGTTATGGGAAGTTATGTTATGACCTTTACTGTCTTTTCAAAATCTTTATTTAGCAAGTTTGTGGTCGCTAGTTGGCGGCAAGTCGCACGGGGCTCACCGCAACGTCACGGATTCGTTAAATCCTCTTGCAAACCACAGCGGTCTCCTGCTCTTGGTTTTGTCGTTTCATTATACAAAAGCTAGCAACCCGTATCGCCAAGCGTTGGTTCTCTGTAAGGCTGGAATCAAGAACGAAGGTAGGAGAAATTACGTTTAACATAAGCTTTACGTGCTTGCATACATACATACAAACATACATACATACATACATACATACATACATACATACATACATACATACATACATACATAC
>QQSS02063432.1:0-17835 GCA_003687565.2 Craspedacusta sowerbii
GTATGTATGTATGTATGTATGTATGTATGTATGTATGTATGTATGTATGTATGTATGTATGTATGTATGTAGGTATGCATGCATGTATGTATGCAGGCATGTGATGTATGCACTATGCAGGTGAGCACAAACATAACTTGGGTTGGACAAGTTAGGGTGGGCAGAAACACGAAGCTACGTGTACAGAGCACAAAGGATTAATTTTACATGAGTGCACTTTCTAATGACTATTTGCTGCTCTGATGAAAGTTTAAGTGACTCGCAAACCTGCTTTAAAGAAGTAGATCAATTTACAAACAACAAAGTGGTCTAGCTGAGGCAAAATTTATGCCATACAATTTGCTGGACTGCCAATTAGGAGGCTTTCAAGATACAAAGCAAAAGTACAGAAATTTGGCATGAAACAAAAATTACACTCTTGAATCTGAAGTACATGGGATGCACATATAAAATTAGAATGAAAATGTACTACACTCCAGTCATTTCCTAAAAACTGGCTTTTACACTAAAAACA
Organism: Craspedacusta sowerbii; assembly: GCA_003687565.2. Classification (NCBI taxonomy): domain Eukaryota; kingdom Metazoa; phylum Cnidaria; class Hydrozoa; order Limnomedusae; family Olindiidae; genus Craspedacusta; species Craspedacusta sowerbii. The sequence continues at coordinate 515 of QQSS02063432.1, forward strand.
CAAAAACAGGAAAATTTTTCGTAAAAGTATCTTGAAATATGGCAAAAGGAAGTCTCATTCATCTTACATCCTGAAAACTAGGAACAAAGTTAAGGTGAGGTATACATCTTAAGAAGTCATTAAGTATGTTATAGCCTGGTAAGGCCTTCATGGCCCACTTAACAAATAAAAGTTCATAAAAGTGCATAACATCTACCGAAAAGTACATAAATAGCATTATTTTACTGCCGAAACTAATCACATTTGTAAAACCTGCTCACCTAGATAAAATAACAGAAGCTGGACAGGAATATGATTAAGCCAAACCTTGTATGAGTTCATCAATAAGCCAAGAAGACGTGCCTAAGCAAAGACCAGCAAACAAATACTTTCTTAAGAAAACTAGGTACCAATAAAATAAATTATCGAAGATAACAAGGATATTCACTAGAACTTAAGCTTGAGTAATCTGCGAACTAAAATAACTGAGGCCATTCCAACAGTTACACCCAACATAAATCCAGGAACTGACATGTTTAATCTGTCAATAAAAGTACCATGGTCTTCTGCTTCATGATTCCTTGGAGATGAAGGATTAGAATCTATGCCTGGGCTTTCCATTGATCGTTCTGATGGCGTAGGTGTGGCCTGCGCTGCACGCAGCAATAAACCATAATTTTTTTGCAACAACAGAGTTACTTGATACCTATTTTGTATAAATAAATCCACAGCTTCATCGTGAGTCACCATTGAAACAGGCTTGCCATTCACTTCAATCACTTTGTCACCGCTTTCTATCAACCCAGACAGATCAGCAATACTACCAGCCTTAACAGAGCTTATATATATGCCAGGATCTTCTCCTAAAAAAGGGCGGTCTGTACCACCAGATATTTCCAGGCCAAAACCTTGAACCTTTGGCTTAGGGTTTGTAAGGGTAACGGTAACAAAGTTTCTATCATCATTAGCCTCAGCTCCTTCTTCAATATCATATATAACAACTTCAGGGCTGTGAATAATCTCCGTGCAATCACTCTTTTTTATGCCTGCCTTTTTCTTAGGGCTCGTGCTGGCCATGGAGAATTCCACCTTTCAGCCAAGATGCAACTATGGTATCAAAGTTCTTGGTCACCTAAATATTAAAATACTACTGAGATCTTCTACAGAAAGAGGAGATCGACACTTATGACTTAACATGCGTCTCGAATAGTTTATGGCACAGATAAGTGAACTCAAAAGCTCGGAAAACGAGGTTTACACAGCATTCGAACAATCTAATAAACAGTCAAAGACCCAATGTATGCTATTATGCCCAATGTGCTATTCAAGATGCAACCAATAAAAGGGAAGCCACTATAGATTATAGGCCGTCGGAAGATACATTTCTACCTACAGAGAAGACCAGAGAAAGCAAACTTTAGATTGGCCCTCGACGCGCACAGATGCTACAGATCTTTAACAGTACCAAAACAATACCTACAACGTTATGCTTTCTTTTTTCAGATATGAAACGGCAGTGCAACCGCATATAACGTTGCGTGTGCCGGCCACCGGCAATTTTTCCGCCTAATGTATTGAAGACCCTTGAACATTTCCCAAAATTATGTTTTGCAATATTTTTCGTTTTTGCGACAGTTAGGCTTTCAAATTGGCGCCCGTTTCCGGTTGTTGCTGGCATCTTACGATGATAATTTTTTTTCAGGTCGGTCTAGCTATAACTCAAAACCTAACCCTGACCTTTAACCCTAAGCCTAATCCTAACCCGGCCAAGTCCAAGTCTAACAAAGCCCGGGCCTAGGGGCCCCTCGTAAGGAGGGGGCCCAAAAAATTTCAACAAACATATTTTTTTCATCTAGAGTTCTCAGAGCTTCGTTAGGTTTATTATGCACATGCATCCTCTGTTTTTAGACGAAGGTGGTGCCGGTTGCAATTACTATAAACGATCCATTCTATGAGCCTATTGCAGAGTATGGTAGCTGGTATACCTTATTACGAGAGCATAGACTAGCTTAAACTGACGAGAAATCTGAAATGTTTCAGAATTTGGATAGCATGGGGTTATTAGAGCTTGTAGCTGAATCGATCCAACTTTGGCAAGTTTCTAAATACTGCGAGTTGGGAACGAGAGTGTGCCATACCTTTGAATGGGAATTTGTGAGGAACTCATTAAAATAATGAGTGATAAACTTTAAACAACTACTATGGATGAAATACGCTCTGCTGGATATTTTAGCCTTTCAGTTTATTGAACACCTGGTACCTCGCACGTAGATCAGTTAAGCATTAATTTAAGACACATTTAACCAGTGGAACCAGCCAGACATGTACAACTTGGCATGCCAGATAATTTAGACGGTTATTCGTTCGTTATTCCTTACAAGGATGAAAGGAGTGCGCGCAGCCTAAAGCACCGTCTAGATGATCTGGCATGTAAAGTACGGGTGCCAACTCAGCCAATATTCACGAGTAGAAAAATTAGCGAGAGTTTTAGACCAAAGGAAGCAAAGTCAAAGATCGTGAGTCAACAATGCATTGTTTACAAATTTCAATGTGGCCAGAGCGACGCTGGCTACATCGCCATGACCCCCGTCATCTGCACTAACGCATCGAGGAACTCAAGCAACAGTCGAGCTCAATCGGTCAACACCTGGCTACTCATCAACTCCAATCGATTTCAATCGTCACGCCTGCTTCACCACCTTGCGCAAGTGCCGCTCCGTATGGGAGTGTCTGCTAATTGAGAGCTTGATCATCGCGCACCATAAATTCACCAACTCACTTAACGGACAGTCGGACTCGATTCAGTTGAAGCTGTTTTAGCTCGACTTCGAAGCTACTTCTGACTCTGGCACTGTGTCCTCGGCTTGTTTTTGTTTACGTAGTTTCTTGTATTTTTGTTCCTTCATTCTGAAGATGGTCCAAGAAAGTCACAAAAATTATTAGCTTTATTCCTTGCCTTGAAGATTTACCCATTGAGGCAACATGATGACTTTTTGGGAAATGAAAGAATCCAATTTAACCCCAAAATTACTTTAGTTTCTAAGGTTTTAAGGTTAAAATTTTAAGGCGCTATTAAATTTATCATAAAAATGAAGTAGGCTATTGTTTAACTCTACAGAACTGCAATTGCTAAACTTTTCTAATTCGGACAGTAATATTTATCAAGGCAATTTGAAAGGTATGTTTTTAGGTAACGCAATTATTTCCAAGGAAAAAAGGGTGGGCACCAGCTATATGCAGATCCCATCAATTTTGCCAGGCGTCAGATATTTTAACAAGATTTCGCGTCAAAGTCCGCTCCTGCAAATTCGGTATTCTTAACTTGGATCAGCTATAAGAAGTCCGCAACATTTCACCTCCCACGCGCACTCCCAACTTCAACTGATACAAGGATTTTAAGTAAAATCTTGCTTCTAGTATCCACTTCCGCACGCAGCCGTGTCCGTAGGACCCACATGCCCAAGTAAAGGATCGGATGTTATGATCCTGCGAACTAAAGTACTAAACGTGGACGTAACAAAAATCAATTTTTCTCGTAATTAACTGTGTAAGTAGTATTTTATTTGAAAGGATCGCATATTTTATTAACGAGGAATGTAATAGTACCGTAATAAAAGACTGAATAAGCCTTGTGGTACACTGCAAGAGTAAAGATATGTCAATCAGTGAGCACAGCATTGGCACAACGGCCTCTACTGCGGTAAACTCTTTACATTCTTAATAAAATTAATTTTATGTAATTTTTTCCCGAACTAACCAATGGCTTCAGAATTTGTACAGTAATTAAGGCGTTCATCAAATTTTATGTACATGCTTGTGGACAGAACTCTCACATGCTTATTTCTGTAAGGAGTGTTAACGCAAATTGCTGGCTTCCCTATCTTGCCAGGTTCCCCTGAAGTTAGGTAAGCTGATATTGTGATTTTGCCTTGTCGATTAATTTTATCTTTTTGCTTTGTTTACCTTAGTATGTTTTCAGTAATATTGCTTCTATTATTTTCCCTTGCAGCCTGTCCCACAAACAAGCCATAAGCATGCAGTTTGTAGGCAAAACCCCCTTAGAAGATGATGAAGAAGAGGAGAATCCTGATGATGTTTATATTGTTGAGCAAGAAATTGAGCTGGATGAAAATGACGTTAATGAAGGTCTAGTATGGGCAGTTAGTTGCCTTTAAGTTATTTGACCAAGGTCTAACTTGATTAATTACAGAATGTTTCAGGTGTCATGAATCCTAGCAACCAGTTCTAGCTATTAAATAGTGCGCTATGATTTGCCATTGCATTGTGATCCAAGTTTGCATGGTCTTGGGGGCTTTGTGATAGATAGGCTGTCTCTTTGCCATTATTTAGCCTTTGACAATCACTGAGATTCACTACCCTTATATGATTTCAGCATTTGAGTTCAAGGCCCTGTTGATTGCATTGTGTCATTGGCTGGTTTAAATGCCTTGCATGGTTGCCTTTGTTTTAATCAAATTGATGTCTTTGGAATGCTAAGAGGTTTCTTCAAATCCCCTGTCTTCCTTGTAAGGTAGCCATAAAGCTAGATACATCTTGGATCATTAACTGTACAAACACTTCATGTTGTTTGATCAGATCAAGTCTATTAAGTCGTGTGTTCAGTTGAGTTTGCCTTTTTCGTTGTGCTGAATTAATAGCATACTTAATATATACTTAATTGATCAGGTATGCTGGATGAAAATTCTCTTTTTACACTTAGACAGTTTTGTCCAATCTGGCAGTGGATCCATGATGTTCTAGTTATTTTATCTTGTCGTACTTGATCATCGGTTTGTAGTTTATGGCTTGGAACATTTAATCTGCTCCAAGCAATGACTGGGACAGCCTCCCATAATGCGACTCCAATATCAATCATCTTTTATTTATATGTTAGCGATATCAATGTGTCCATAGAATTTTGTGCTGGCATTGTTATTTTTTAGAAACAAAAGTGCATGCCTTACTTAGTAATATTGCCAGGAACCTTAATCTTTGTCTGCTCTATCTACTGCCAAACTGCGATATCTATAAATGTATCATTCTGTCTGATGCACTTTTGTTAAACTAAATGTTTAAACTCTTTCGAATCGAATATACTATGAAGGGATAGTTTTTCTTGTAATATGAATATCCTTTCCTGTTGTATGAAATAAAATGAAGCTTCCCCCCCCCCCCCAGGGCCAGGATTCTTTGCACACAAAGTGCCTAAACAACTTGTTGTGGTATACTTGCTCTTATAAACTGCAGTGCCCTGCACTTTAAGTCTACCCCTGAATGCCAATGCTTGAAAATAAGGGTCTTATGTGACAGTTCTGCTTGTATGACTTTGTCTTGCATGCATAATTGGAACTTATTTTGATGCTGAGCTGGCATGTATTATATAATTTTTTAGGCCTTGACGATGACATGGAAGACTTAGATCTGGATGTTGATGAAGAAAATGGCTACATTCCGGATGATGCAATTATGGCATTTTTGAAGCATCAAGGTAGGATAACATAGCTTTGATGCTGTGCTGCTATAAGGTACTAATTTGCCTTAAGTCTAGACAAAATTAAAAGAATAATTGTGGAAGATGTTTATGTTACTCTGTTCGTGTTCTCTTAAGTGGTGCTAAATATGTAAGCTCTTCAAGACCTTTGGAATCTTAGACTGATATCTTATTGAGTATTTAGGGCTGGTAAATTTTAAATTCACTGCTTAGGTTCAGTTTTCTGTGTTGGTATCAATCCAATCAACAAGAAAATGGCAGTGTCTGGTGGTGAGGACGATAAGGCTTTCGTCTGGAACACTGAAACCGGTGATGTTTTATTTGAACTAGGAGGTGAGCAAATATATGACTTGCTTTAATTGTCTGCAGGAATCACTGTATTTTTATATTTAATTATGTTTCATTCAATTTTTAAATCTACTTTTGTTTCAGAGTTTACTACTATTATGTGTAGTTTGTGGCTTTATTGTACTATTCTGCTGTAGTTTGATTTAAATATACCAATGCTTTGGTAGCCTCTTCTCCTGCATCGTCAATTTTTAATGTTTGTTCTGGAGCCAATGACTGCCCAGTTATTATATGTAGCTTCATTTAATGCTAGCAAGATTTTAAGGCGGGGAATCATATGAATTCGCTTTGGTACACAAGCAAAACCTCCTGCTTCATGCAAATTTGGCATTAACACTGAAGTGGCTTTTGTAGCTAAAGTTTTGCTTGCAGCCCAATTGTCAAATTTTGAGTGTAGAATAGGATTTGTTCAGACCCTGTGTACTGCCGCTGTTTGATGTGTCTTTGTGAAGGTCTAGTGTATATAGCGACTGTTTTTGCACTAATCTTCATGAGTGCAATTTGAAGACCTGGTGTAGAATCGCATAGCGCGTGAGAATTCATGCGGAAGTAAATTCACGAAACGTTGAGAGGAAATTGCGCACCCTGAAATGCTGGAAAGCAAAGTTTGATATGTGTCCATAAGATTTACAGGAAGTTCTTGACTGGCTGGTATTAATTTGGTTGCTCACTTGCAGTTTTCATTTGGGACTTGGTATGGTTATTGTTACTTTCAAACGTCGTGAAGGAAGTATATTGGCCTTTAAATAGTATCTGCTTAAATGCTGAACAAAGCTTGCATTAAAAGTAATGCCCAGTAGACAAAATGAAGTACACAATCGTTGCATTATGTATGTTAAGGCCCTTCAAGCCATGGTCCCAATTGGAGAGGTCCCAGGCAATAGTTGCGTGGATATTACATACATGTCACGGCAACTAATTTACGACAGCACTTTGTGGCTTAAAGATGCGAGATCAAGACAGGGATGCTCTTCCTTCGAGTCCAGCTCAGCCTCTGAATAAGATCGGTCATTGCTTGCTGTCAGGAAGGGTATTAGACTTAAAAAAATTTTAATCACGATACAAAGGCCCGAGTGTAAATCGTGTCACCGCCGACCAGTCCAATCTAACATTACATGCCAAGTGCTCTACCGCAATCCACACCCACACATAAGCAAGTACCATACGATAATAATAGATGCGCGCGTTCACGATTACAACTACATACGCGCGTGCATAACATGAGAAAAGCAGTTGCGAAATGACGCGAGTACCAGCTTTGCTCTCTGTGTCAGTAGTGAGATTCGTTTTTAACGTTGTACTAGTTTCTAGTTGTATTTGATCATCGGTTTTTGCTCTATGGCTTGGAACGTATCATCTGCCATCAAAGTACTTAACTTCTTCAGCTTCCCATAATGCTACTCCCATATGGATCATCTTTTATGTATGGGTTAGCCATATCAATATATCCATAGAATTTCATGCTGGCATTGTTGTTGTTTTTTAAGACTTCCAAGTATTTACTAGCGGCATATGCTGACTTTCTTTGCAATGTTGTGCATGTCTAACTTCATAATCATGCCAGGAACCTTAATCTTTTTCTGCTCAATTGCCTGCCAAACTGTGATATCTATGCATACATCATTCTCTGAGCGGTTCACGTTTGATAACCTACATGTTTGCACTATAGTGAACCTTGTGCTAGATTCGTCTGTCATATGTAAGCCTGAGCTTGGTTGCCGATCGTTTGCAAATTTGGTGTCCTGTTGCAGGTCACAATGATTCCGTGGTCAGCTGCGGTTTTTCGTATGATGGGAAGTTCGTGATGTCGGCCGACATGGGCGGTGTGATCGTGGTCCACAATGTCGATGAAGCCAAAAGCGTTTGGGATTTCAAGTGCTCCGATATCGAGGTTACTCCTGTTTAAGAAGTGTTTGCAAAACTCTGTTGATTTGATTTAATTGTTGATAGGTTTGATGCATACTTCTAAAAAGCAAGGATGGTGTTATCAATTATGCACATATAGATAAAATATTTGCTGTTGAATGCTGTATATAATTTATGCTGTATACGTATAGAATTTTGAGACGAAACATTCTGGTGTGCCTGTGCTTCTGTGGTTTCCTGATAGTGCATGTATGTGCGATGAATGTAATGTATGCATGTATGTTTGCGTTTGTGTCCTTATTTCTTGACGTGGGCGAGTTTAGCTTTCTACTGTTGCGAGCGGAATAGCAAGCGTGGGTTTCAATGGGTTTGAGCAGAACGTTTCAACCGTGCGTTTGCACATGGCGAGTTATTTCACATGTCTTTCGCCTATGTTTTTACCCCTCAGAAAAGCCCTGATAACTTAAAAAGCGACCGGAGATTTCCTGTTAATCCACCTGGTGAATTATCATTTCTTTGGTTAGTTGTAAATTTTTTATCCAGCTTGTTAAATTGAACAATTAAAAGTTTGAATTGTGCCAAGTACACGCCGCAGTTGTGTGTGGTACAAGTCCATCGCCTTTATTTTCCTGTAACAACAACAGCAACAACAACAATAACAACCGCGAAAACAGAAGCAAGCATCTCTGAAGTCGAGCTAAAGCAGCTTTGACTTAATCGAGTCTGCACGGTCAGTGATTCGACGAACTGATGGTGCGCAATCATCAAGCTGTCAAGTATTGAAATGTACGAAATGGTATTTACGGAGCGGAAATAAAATAACGGATTTTTTTTTTCTTTTCTAATGGAGAATGACGTTACATGTAGATTTCTTCTAGCGCAGCTCCCCAAGGGATTGTCGCGACCATTTATCACGTGGTTCTGGGCTTTTTCGGCTGAACGTGTCCCAGAAGCTGGTGAATTATGCCAATATTTTGAGGAAGCCCCCCCCCCTACGCTTGCTATTCCGTTTGCAACGGTTGGAAGGTTAACTCGACCACGTCATTTCATACCCACATCAAGAGATAGCGACACCAATGCAAACATACATTAGCAGATACATTCACACGTACGTACATGCACCATCAGAAAACCACACAAACGCTTTTTTGATATGCCGTGTGAGCCGCGGTGAACCCCGCATGTTTAAGGCTGTGGTCACCTTCTCTCCGTTGATTTATAGTGGGCTAAGTGGCATCCATCCGCCTATGTGCTATTTGCCGGCACAACTGACGGTGATCTTTACATGTTGAAAATGCCGAGTGGCGAGTGTAAAATCTGCAATGGTCACGGGTCTAAGTGCACTGCTGGCGAGCTGCTACCAAATGGTGAGACTTATGGTTTGGGAAGTTACTTGTAGCATGTGTAGCATTGTCCCCCGCCTTCCACCCCCCACCCCCCTACTTAGAGATCTATGCTTTGTGGAGTTCTCGTAGAAGAGCTCCATGACTGTAAAATCTATGAGATGCGGAATCAGTCCCGTTGCATGTGGAACATTGCTAGTCGAAGTACTTTACAACATTTCAGTCGCCGATTCATTATGGTTTTAGCCACCTGCTAAGCTGCAGTTTGTCGTAAGTTGCTCACCTAATTTTGTTCAAGTTTGTGGTTTCTTTCAGGCGCAAAGCGATTGCTGTCTGAATGTCGGACCATTGATTCCCCAGGCAGTTCGGTGTTTCTATTTCATATAATAGACGGACGACTTTTTAAATATTTTTGACGGATTTACTTTTTCATATTTTAGACGGACTTCATATGTCAGGCGGACTACTTAATTGATTCGGATTGTAGCCAAATGCTTTTGTCACGCTGCTTTGACCAAGTTTTGTTCCCCTCCTGCTTGGAAATTCTGTTTAACCTCGATTATTTATATGACGCCTGCCAAGATTTAAGCTTGTTTTAATTTTAGGAAGACAGTTGGTTGCCGGGTATGAGGACGGAAGCATAAAACTGTGGGATTTGAAGTCAACGTCTGTATTATTTCACATAACAGGTTCGTTGTTGTCCGCTGTGCGATCTTTTTTTTTTTCGTGAATTATTTTGTGATGTTTGTGAACCAACAGTATATGCCATCCTAAGGCCATAGGCATCGGGACTAATCGGCTCTTTCGATCTTCCACTCGACTTTTTCTTGTACTACCGCACGCCTTTCAATCGCTCGTCGAAGGGCAACTGCCAACTCCGCTGTTGATCTATGAGGCAGACTGGAAGTGATAGCGCAAACTGGAAGTACCGAAGACGTAGCTGTGCTATGCTATGCACGGGGTCGTTGCGACGGGCATTGCTATAGACGTTATAGACGAGTCTCAGCCATCCGCAAAGGCTGGCTGAATGAAGCCACCCATTGTATATAATAACTGTTCTAATATTAAATTTGAGGAGATAAATTGACTTTGCGATTAATGGTTTTTGTGTAATTAATTTTAAAATTTTTTAAAAATTGCGAACGATTAATTTTAGGTGATTCTAGCGTGCCTGTATCCTGCGTCGCTTGTCACAAGAACGGAAGTTTGATGGCCTCCGCTTTCTTAAACGGAACTACCAAGTTAATTATTTCATCCAATGGCAAGGTGCGTCACGACACCCTTTGTCCATTGAATCCTTTACTTCCCTACGCCCAGCTTTATTTGTGCTTGTGTCAGCGGGGATTATTATTTGTTGCTAGCTGTAATTTTTTCCAATATCGCTGCTGCCTTGATGTCTGGCTTTCCGGCTTCTTTTAATAATTTGTCAAACTGTGACAGAAGCTGTTCAACGATGTTGATCTGCAATTGCTTTGATAATTTGATTTTCGCATACTTCTCTCGAGAAGAATTAAGGGGGCTCTTCAGCTCTGATTAGCTTTGATAAGAAGAGCTCTCCTTCCCATCGTGTGACGTATTTTTGTAACTCGTCTGTAAATTTTTATATGCACTTTTGAGAAAAAGTGTTGTTGTTGTTGTTGTTGTTGTTCTTATTGTTGTTCTTATTGTTGTTGTCGTTATGAAGGCCCGATCGCCCCGTTCTTATTGTATGTGGTTCTGCTCAATCATCGCCTGCCCAGGCATGCGGTGCGCTTCTCACGAGTGATTATCTTCTATTCTTCAAGGTTGTGGGCACCTTGCTTGACAGCTCTGGCCCAGCCCCGACCGCTTCGCAAGCCAGCGAGTCGCAGGAACTGCGCAGCATTGAAGCGCTTGCTTTCTCGCCAGAGTATGTATATCCCGCGTTTCACCCGCGTGAGCGCTGCTTATCTTTTTAGTTTGGTGTCGGGAACGTTGCGTGCTGCTGCTGCTGCACTTACGCTTGACAAGTGGAGCATGTTGTAGGCATGACCTTGCTCGCGGCACATGCACTCAAAGAAGGAACCGATGGAGCAGTGCCGATAGGGTAGTGGCAATTGGGCACTGCCGATGGGATAGTGCAGATGGGGTAGTACCAATGGGGCAGTGCTGATGGGGTAGTGCCGATGGGATAGTGCCGATGGGATAGTGCCGATGGGGCAGTGCTGATGGGGTAGTGCCGATGGGGCAGTGCCGGTGGCTTGCTATCGATGGGACAATGCCGAGCCATCGTCACAAACGCTAGCTACAGCAGCTCAAACCGACTCAAGTTCCTACGCTCAGCCTACCTCTGACATTGACAGTCAACAGAATCTTATCTTGTAACCAGACTGCGTGTTAACATGTGGACGGGTGGAGGCTCTGAAATGCATTGTTGTTGCATCTTTCGTGTTTGTTTGTTGTTTCGAATTCGCTGGGCCATTTTACTTGATCGTTTTTTTCGCCCTTAGTTTCCTTTCTATCCTGATCGAAGCCTTTACAGCAAATGTGAGGTGTGTTGATCAGGAAATGTTGCCTTGTTTACTTAAACACTATATTGCTGCCCGTCACTACGAGCATCTTATCTTACAGTCAGCAGTACGTAGCGTGCGGAGGCTTGAATGGGAGCCTGGTCGTGTGGGACATTCCTTCGCAGCGTGTCCGCCATCGATGTCCCCACCCGGTATGTAGTGCTAGTAATCCTTGCGTTTTTTCCTTATTATCAGTGGTGAAGTTTGGTCTTTACGGGCATGCCGTGTTCAGCCATTATCTAGACATCCGCCCCCCCCCCCCCTCTCTGTTTTCGTTTAACTGGTGTGGGGATGTTCATTTGTTTTATTTGGCCTTGGAGGGCTTGTGTTAATGCGTTAGCCCTCAGCACAGGTTCGCCCAAGTCTCACGTTCCTTGATTAGACGTTGGCCATGCTTCAACGCAAAGTTTTTATAACTGAATTGGTAGAATTGAGTTGGACGTAGGCGTCCTAAAACCATTGCTTAATGTTGGGTGCTGAGTATTCTAATTTTTCGTGTATCTCGTTTTGTATGCAGACATTTTCTGTCCCACACTATTATGGTTGCCCGTTTTATTTCGACTCTTCGTCGCCTGTGTAGTTAGTTTGCATGCAGCCTGTCTTAAGGACTTGCTCTACCGTTAGCGATGCGCGGATGTTTGATTCTTCGCTTGCCGACATATCTTAGATTGAATTGATTTTGCTGAATAATTTATTTCTCGTTGAGCGCATTGTTGATTTTGCGCAAAGACTAAGCGCCGTTATTTTCCGAGTTCTAGCAATAAGAATGTTACACGGACTGGTATGTTTGAATGTTTTTGTTGTTTTGTATGTAAATGAAAATGTAACCCGGAGTTGTAGTTGTATATATCCCGGAGATTCACTATTGACAATGACGAGAGGTTAAGACTGAAAGCCTTGTTCGGTCGCTTTCTTGGTGTTGTTCTTTGCTAACATCGTTTGTTTTTTTTTTCGCTTTCTTATTAGCATGGGATCAGTCGCGTCATCTGGCACGAGTCGAATCCTACATCAATTCTCACCGGCTGCTTAGATGGTGCGGTCCGCAGCTGGGATAGTCGGTCGGGCTCTTTGGAGAAGGAATGGAAGGGGCATCGGGAGGACGTTCTCGACGTGTGCCTCAGCAGGTATGCTACGCCGCGCATGCTCACATGGGATCACCTATACTGTGAAGGCCGTACTTTTTACGTCTCCGAATGACGAAACATGTTGGTCACTGTGTTTCGTTTTTATCGCTTCGCCTTCTGTTTGTTCCGTTCGTTCTTCTGCTTCTTAGATACTTGGCCATTTGCATATTTTCTATTTTGGTACATGTTGCCTTGCGTGCGCTATCATTAAGATCTTCTGATGTGTGTTTCCTTAGCAACAAATGAAGTAGAATCTTCAGTTCTGAATCTGAACATATTTTTGTGTGCAGCGTTCATGCGCCACGCCTTGCTGGCACCTCGGTGTTTGTTTGAGCGCTCTAGTGGAAGAGGGGTTGTTTCAAAGATCCTAGTTGTGTTATTATGTTGCTGCAATGGGTCGCCGAGTTTTGCCCCTGCTTTTTCGTTGTTTGTTTGTTGCTTTTTGGTTCATTTCTCTTGCGGCGTATGAGTATCTGCGTTGTGCACTACTAGGCCTCTATATCTCGAAAGGACGTGGAGCAGGTTACAGTATGATTGTAGTTAACCGTATGAGTGTAGGTTAACTGTGTGAGTGTGAGTTAACCGTAATGAGTGTACGTAAAAGGCATGAGTTTAAGTAAAAGGTATGAGTGTAAGTTAACGGTATAGTGGGTAAACGGTGTGAGTGTATTATAGGGTATGAGTGTAAGTGTAGGTTATGAGTGTAAGTAAAGGTATCAGTGTAGGTAAAAGTTATGAGTGTGAACACAAGGTATGAGTGTAAGGAAAAGATATGAGTGTAAGTTAACGGTATACTGGGTAAACGGTATGAGTGTAGTATAGGCTATGAGTGTAAGTGAAGGGTATGAGTGTAAGTAAAAGGTACCAGTGTAGGTAAAAGTTAAAAATGTAAACAAAAGGCATGAGTCTAGGTATAAGGTGTGAGTGTAATTAAAAGATATAGTGTAGTTATATATGAGTGTAGTTAAAAGGTATGAGTTTAAGCATAGGTGTAAGCGTATGTGATTGTAAGTGAAAGGTATGAGTGGAAGTGAAAGATATGAGTAGTATAAGTAGAAGTATAAGGTAGAGATAAAAGTAGAAATAAATGGTAATAGTGTAAATGTAAGGTGTGAGTGTAAATGAAAGGAATGGGTGGTAAGTGTAAGGTATGACTTTGTAGTGCCTATTCGTTTTGAACGCGTTTCATATGAACGTAAAACCTTTTCGTTTTCTTTCTAGTGATGGCGAGCTGCTGTTGACCGGCTCGGACGACAAATCAGCCCGGGTATTTCGGAGGTAGCACCGCTTGTCCGGAATGGATCGATTTTCAAGAGCGAAGAAAGACAGCAACAACAGCAACAACAACAACAACAACAACAACAACAACAACAACAGCCTATCTTTTAATCAATAATGGCTGGCGGCGCGAACGTGGGCTTATGAAATTCTTGACCTGGATTATTTCTGGTCCTGCGACTTGCGGGCGAGCGATTGTCTTCCATGGGACTGGTTTTGATCAAAATTTGAGACCGTTTCATATCGCCCGGTTTTCTCGCTCTTGTCGTCGTGGTTACCGTTGTTTGCGCGCCAGATTTGAGAGAGTTCATTAACATTAAGCAAAGTGCTTTGTCGTAAAATTGTTTTTTTTTTCCAGCGTCAAGGAAGTTGTGTTGGCTTTGAAACGTGCTGCGATTTACTCTTAAGATTTAGAGGGTTCTTATTGATAATGACTGCTTATGTGCGGGACCACTTGAAGCGGAGGAACACTTAAATTACATTTCCCTACGGAAGGTTGTACTCGGGGATTTGGTCTCACCTGTGCAAAGTACTTACATGGGTGAGCATCGCCGTTGTGAATCGAGTCCTAACGGACAAAACTTCAAACCCACACCAAACCCCAACCGCTGTTACTTTATATTGGTTAGGTAACGGGTTGTTTGTCGACTGGAGTGATGACCGGACCCGTTTGAATTGAGCGCGCTTCTTCTCGTTTGTTTGTTTTTTTTTTTTTTTAAATTGTTGTTCTTGTTTGCAACGACGAAACTCCTGTTGCTGCTGCATGGAAGCTCTTTATCATCCAGTCCCTGCTGCGCCTAGTGAAGTTGACTTCTAGTAGCTGGCCGGATGAATTCTTTCCTTGAAATCGATTTTTTGGGGAGGGGGGTTTGCACAAAGCATCGTAAAGTGCTTAACATAAAATGGCTCCCTCTTTCACCCTGGCCAAGCAGGCTCTAATGTTGATCTGGGATTGAAGAAACTGCTACGGTGGTTTCGTGGCTTGCCTTCTGCTTTTGAAGTTTACAAAGGCGCATTAATTTTTTAGATTTTCCACTTCAGTTCGTGTTGTCAGCTTGATTCAGTCATACGAGCTGCTACATCGTTCTCCCTTTTGCTTACCTAATCAGTCTTCGTAGCTTCTCGAATGACGTTTTTCGATGGATGAATTGAGACAATTTTCTGGAAACAGATTTGTTGAAGTGATTGCACTTACCCGTAAAATCGTGTTTTAAAGAAATTTTGTGTAGAGAGAATTAAGAAAGGCAAGTTACCCCTTTTGATTCGAATAACATCAAACGCATGGTTATGTCAATCTGTATACTTCAAGTTTGCTTGTGTTAATAGCAAGCGCTTAAAATGAAACCATCTGAGGATTCCGCAGGTTGCGTACTGAAAAATAAAAAGTACTCCTCTTGCGACATCGTTCTTTAGTAAATCTAACGTGGTGTGCATGTAAACCGCTTACATGTGGGACTTATTCCTAAATAATTTTAGGGTACCTCTCCTAGTATTTGCGTTCACCTTGAAGGAAACAGTCTCCGCGTTTTTCATCTTACCCAATAACGTCTAGTTTTAAGCATTACATCATAGGCCACAGGTCTCCAAACTACGGCCCGCGGGCGGGATCTGGAAGAAAACTTCTACTTATGTCACGTTTCTGAGAGGCGAACTAATTTCAGGAATAATGATTTGTGTCGAGTACGTAGATAATAACAGCATCTGTTTTGATTCTACTTGACATTGCCCCTATATCCGACCCCGAACCTGCTGCACGTTCGTTAATGCGGCCCTCGGGCTGAAAAGTTAGGAGACCCCTGGTCTAGGCTAAGACGCTTATTTTCTTCTGGGCTGCTGTAGGCCCGCTAACTGTCTGGGCGTTTTGTCGATGAAAATTTAACTGTTCAACGCCTAACACATTTGCAATTTCTTTAAAAGTATTCGAGGACGAAAGAATAGACACTCCAATGATAGCGGTTTTAAGCTGTGGCGAGAATATCGTAGACCTTAGGCTCGAGTATACGAGCAGATTGACTTGTGAAAGTTCTGGCTAGGGAGTATGGGCATCAGGGTCTTATTGAGTCTCGATTTTCGAGAACAGGTTCAACAACTTTTGGCAACTTTTCATGAGATACAGATTCCTAGAAAAGTGCTTGTGTCATAGAATGACCCAAAAGCTCATACAACTCATTTTCGTTCGGTTTCAGCTCATTCTTTATCAAGTCTTGATGCAAGAAAGTCTCGTTCAGAAATGAAAGGATCATATTAAATTATGTCTATATCTAGTCTAGAATGACCCAGACTTTGAGGAGTTGCATTAGCTTGGCACAACGTTTGTCTGAAATGCTGGCGACAACTAGAAATACTTTCCAGAAATTTGCTGACCTAAAGTTGTCTATGGACACCAAAAATTGAGGACACCGTCCAATAAAGTCCTGATATTCCATGTCATGGCCACTTCTAAAACTTATTGATCTTACGAAGGCCAAAGCACACGTTAAAGGTGACGCGTTCACGGGTCAAACAAACAATCCATCAATAAGCAAGAGCGAGGGGTTCATTTACTCACCTTTGCTTGCCGAGCTTGTAAGGTGTACGAGGTTAGGCATTGCAGTCTATGGGAAACACTGATCTCTATAATAATTATTTAGTACATAATAATAGTTATTTTAGATATTAGTGATGGGGGAGAGTTGATCGAAGTAGTTAACGCGAATCCTTAATCGAGAATTCACATCTTGCTATAGACTTACGCCACGTGTCTAGACAATATCAGAAGTCCAGTCTTAGCATTCTAGGAAAATCAAGTCGAATACCAGATGCGTTATTATAGATAAGCGTTAAGCAGTTCAGTGAATTACCGACCGGGAAAACAAACGACAAAAGCGATACGATATCGTCGTCCTTAATAAATGTTTCATGTGGTATCGAAATCTCGTGTTTCGCCCGACAGAGAGTTCGTCGTAATACTGACATACATGCTAAAGAAATTTTGTATTGTAGCATTAGTAAGAGCCGCATTGATTTAGACTGATAATATTAACAAAAAGCTGTCCGCATCGCAATGAAACTCTTTGGGCTCCAGGGATACCAGTGATGCTCTAGAGTGAAGATCATTCGTTAATAACAAAAACGCGTTATGGATGTGCCGACTTTGTTCAGTAACAGTGACGACAATGACGAATTAGTTGCATCAAACATGCTCCAGGGAAAGTAAGTCTACCTCCACTATCCCTCTCGCTTTTTCCTCTCACACTCGGTCTATATATATATATATATATATATATATATATATATATATATATATATATATATATATATATTTAGTTGTTAAATATGTTCGTGATATTTTCATAGAGAAAGATAACACGTACATATAAACATA
>QQSS02063543.1:0-17834 GCA_003687565.2 Craspedacusta sowerbii
CAGTTATCTGCTTAATTAGCCCTATTACTACATAATTGCTTCTTACGAAGGTTTGCTTCCTACGAAGAACATGCACACCGCTACAGGCAAATTAAATACAAAAAAAGCCGCCTATAATAAACACCACCCAGAAGCACATTCTCTATGGACACCGAAGAAAAACGTCCTCACAACATATCCGTAATGTGCTGTTCACACTTGCATGCTGGCCGCAGATGCCAGCATCGGATGCCAGCCTCGAATGCCAGCCGCGGGATGCAGCTGCACACGCAGCAGCACGCGGTTTTAACCGCAACGAGTACGCTACTTGGGACTGGGTCTGAGTGAGAGCTTGAATTGGCGCGTAGCGACAACGACAACAAATTTATACAATAACTTTGGCGTCGGCAAAAGGCGCCAAAATCATATTTGCCACCACGATGGACCAGCTTGAGCGCAATCTTTTGGCTGCTGCTGGTTTATATTTATCCGAATGAAGACTAGGTGGCGTTGCCAACGTGCCAACCGAGGGGTGTGGAGTCGCAGTCGGCAGCTACAACGTAACTCCTACTGAGGGGTGCAGAATTTTATAGGCTATACACTGAAAGAAAGCTGCTGTTGTTGTGTTTCGCTTAGCGCCACTGGCCTTTGAATCAAGAGTGTAAGCACCACTTACCGTCATTCCGTTTTCCCGCCTGGTGTACCTGCCACGCAGGGTACGAAACAGCGCATAAGAACTTTTATGACATATATTGACACATGTGCAGTGCCCGTACATTTCACGAAGTCACACTTTAAAAAAACAGGCCGCTTTTATGAAATGCTGGCATGCTGGAACATTTCCTAAACACACAACAATAGGTCAACAACCGCAAGCCAGGTAAAAAAGCATCTGATGGGCGAAGTCCAATTAAAACTCGATTGCGGAATCAAAATATAGAGCGTCGAGTTTTGAACGTGCTTGAAACTTGCAGCTGGAAATTGAGGCTCGCACTTGTTCACACTTGCATACTGGCCTCAGAGGCTGGCCTCAGAGGCTGGCCTCAGAGGCTGGCCTCAGAGGCTGGCCTCTCATGCTCAGCACGCTAGTGTGAACAGCACAATAGGATGATACCCAAATGACGTAGGTGATTACGGGCATGCCGCATACTCATTCCTAACAGTCATACAATTTTGGATGGCACTCCAATCAGGCGATAAGCCTGCTATCGTGTTCCCAGCTGTTGCTGAATTGATTTCGAAAACTTTGTGGGTTTGAGGAACCACTTGGTTCTCGCGTTGACCATCAGTCAATATAATTTGTGAAACGGTCTAGCAAAATCGACGTGCAGATTGGTGTTGACGTTTTTTTTATTTGCAGACTGGTTGCGTTCTCAAGATAATGGTTGAAAACTGTAATGCAGCAGAAAGGAGTTACAACCTCGTAAAACAGTGCGAACATTTTTATTTCTCTCCCAATAGTTTAAGCATTTATGCTGGACAAAACAAGGGTTTAACTAAACTGCAAAGTAACAAGAAATCCCATAAGTACACAAATCCATTGGGTAATAGATGACGGAAGGCTCTTTTCAGCAGACAAATTGAGAGCATCTAGAATTATATCCAGACAAATTGTAAGTCCTAGAATTTTGTAATTGGCTTTCCAAGCTGCGACACTGATCTTCAGACCTGGCATCAGGGTCCCATTACGTTAATCGAGCTAATTTAACCGGCAATTATAAGAAAACCAATTTAAGAACATCTAGGCTTTAAACATGAGATATCAAAAATTTCATTGCAGATTTTGAAAAAGATAATAATGAACACGCATATTGGTATCCAATATTCGCATACCCGGCAATTATACGAAAATCCATTTAAGAACATCTAGGCTTTAAACATAGATAACAGAAATTTCATTGCAGATTTTTGAGAATAATACTGAACACGCATATTGGTATCCAATATTCGCGGAACCTATGATCACTAATTTTATATCCGTTTAAACGTCATGGCCAAAGAGCCATTTTGGACTAGCATATCGTCGAACTCGATCTTTCGTCACGACGAATATTTGATATGGCGTTTCAACATAGTCGAAAGACAATGAATGGTTTCTTAATATTAAGTCCTAGTAGGTTGTATCAAGCTTAACCTTCACACAAGCTGCCTTATTTTGTTGGTTTATCCCTGCTGCTGCGTATATTGTAGAGTTTCTTCGGTTCGAGGACACTAGAAAGAAAACTGGAATAACTGTTAGACCATATGTTCTCAACGCTACTTCTACACTCACTCTCTTACACTCTCACTTCTACACTCTCCCTTCTACACTCTCTCTGTCTCCCTTACATTTTCCGCCTTTTTATACAAACTTGTCATAACAAACCAACTCCAAAAATGTACTTAAGACTCCATTAAGTTAATCCTTATACTTATCAAGTAATTTTCTGACTTAAATATAAATGCGTGAAGATGTCCCCAAAATACCAACCGATGTAATCAACATTTGCACAACAGGATAGTTTGTTCCTGACTCATGGTGCACCTTGTGCAATCGGGAACTTTCAAGACCAATCATGGAGCAATCCATGACACTCCGCACACCGAAATGTGGAGTCACCCATTGTTCAAGCTGGAAACGCTAATCATATAAGTCCTTTGAGGTCTGCTACTGTAACTGTTCATTAGAGTTATTGTCCGAGGTTTGCGGATGAGCGTGCTGACTTTCTGCTGACGACGCGGTGATTCCTAACGGATTCTCAAGACAGGCGGTGGTTGGCAGGCCAATTGTGCGAATCGCTTCACCTGCGTTTCCTTGTAGTAGTAGCGACGCTGAATATCTCGCATCCATTACTTCTCGTCGTTGATATATATTTGACGAAGCTATAGACATCAGACTGGAACTTAGCGTTGGCAGAACACAATTGCCCAAGTACTAGAGAGGAGATGAGACAGCATTCGCCCGCAGTCTTAGATTAACATCTAGTTACTAGCAATAGGAGCTATATGAAGATATCCATTATACTACATGATCCTTATGAGTCGAAACTTTTACGTCTTTACGTCTTTATATGATTGGTGCGGAAGTAATACATACTTTCTTTATGAAGTACTTAGGGTTTTGAAGACCCCTCGCTCGTTCTTCAACATGATTAGGTATGCTAGGAAGAGCTCTCTTTCCCGCATTGAACGCCTTTTTGATGATCTTCTTCTTGGTAGCAAAACTTGCGCACACTATACAAAGTTGGTAAGCAGGGCTTCATTTCCCAAATCAATTGAATCATCCCAACGTGTTTCGGCATCATGCAATCGAGGTCAGTACTTGATGAGAAAATCGGTAGCCACAGAGTTTCGCGTATTACTAAAACGGGGGATCTTACCAGTCATTACTTAACATGGAGAGTGTAGAAGACCACGCCCATCAGCTCCTCGACACCTGCATGAGAGGCGTCGTTTGAACAGGATTGTGAGAGCTAGATGTATGAGGTTTCGCCTCGATGCCTGCAGTCACTTAACCTGTACAGTACACCCTGCCTACCCACTAATATTGTAATACTATTGCCCGCAGGGTTGATGCAAGTATGTTGGTAGCGCCACTCTGTTCTCAAGTTCGAATGTCTACTGGCTGCAGAAAACCATTTGAGATAAAGCCGGCCATCATTTCCCAATCAACCACTTTATCGCTTTCCTTGATGTTATCTCACACGAGAAAGCGATAACAACTTTTCGCAACAGATGGGTGACGAACGCGGGAAATTTATTATGTTATGTCACTTCCCCATGTGCTCTTCGCTTCGAGGGTAGTTGATGCTGCCTAGCTTTCCTTTTAGGTGTAGCGGCAATGGCGCCACTCAGGTGAGGGCCTTTATTAGTTTAGTATAACTAGCAATAAAATATCTCCACTGCCCAGCGAAGCACGATCATCGAAATTCTCTCGAAGACAAGAATGTCGACTGTAATGACAAAGCTGACTGCTTGCATTCCAATGTTCATGAATCATAACAAACCTCTTGCAGCGCCTTTCAGCTAGAAAGGATGCCACCTGACACACTGCTTCAGGCAGAAACCTCCTGACAAAACCACTGTTTTAAAATTGCGGTTGCATGACGTACGAAATCTGGGAGAACATTTTAAATGCGGCCAGTGTGACGCTGATTGCTGGAAGAGCACTCGATATCCGCACAAGCGCATTGACAGTCGAAAGTCATGCAACACTTCAAACTCTCCAGATCTAAAAGGTGCACACCAGCTTGAAGCTAAGACACGCGAATCCTGGAGAGTACCTTCTATCCTAACGAAATTCCCGTCGAAGGGCTATAGCAGAAAATTGTTAATAAAAAAAGAGAGTTGCTTTTTATGCCCTGGCTAGCGATGAAAGCCTTTACAGCGCTTTGACAGTCGAACACCAGGCAATAGTTTGAACTGTCCAGATCTAAAAAGTGCACACAAGCTCGAAGCTAAGACACGTGATCGGAGATTGTTTTCTATTTTAAAGAAACTCCCTTCGAACTGCTATAGCATAAAAGTCTACAATAATAAAAAATGAGTTGCTTCTTTATGCACTGGCTAGAGATGAAAGCTCTTTCGGCAACGAGTTTAGTAGTATAATTTATACTACATAAGAAAATGAAAAGCCATTATCTTTGTTAACTGGAAAATAAACGTTTTTGCTGCTCGCATAAACCAAAGTTGCCTGTTCATATAGCTACGATGAGTCAATTGCTTTGGGTACCACGGCTTTGCGGGAGAACTCCACAGACTACAAATTAAGGCAAAGACTTATTTTCCAGGAAATTAAAGACAAATTATAGGGCGCTAGATATGCTAAATCAAGAATTTTAAGAAACTTGGCACCAGCTCAATCGTAAAACAAAAAAACAACAACAACAATAACAACAACAACAAAAATCGAAGAAAGCTGGGCGACCTCAAATGAAAATATCCGAAAAGAACTAAACTAAAATCTTGTGTATTTTAAGAATCGTGACTACGCAAATGAAAATCCCGTCATGCTAGTCCTGTAATCAGAAAAACTTCTACATTTTGTTATAGCTCACAATGCTGAATAATCACGTTCATACGTCATGAGTCAAACATCACATATTCAAAATCAGAGAAAAAAACTACAAGCTCAACATAATAAGAAGTAAAACACGAGATCAGAAGAGCCGGACAACGAAGCCACCCATAAAACTTAGGCACTTAAGGGAAAATGCCCAGTCAGAAGAGTTCCTTGACGGTACTTGCAAAAATCTTCACTTGCCAAATTAGAACACGTATGATACGAGACAACCAGGAAATTTGCTGACGTCGGCACAACTGCCAAGTGGATGCCTGTACAAAAAAAAAAACGCTTCGCGCTACTCTTACATATTACATATAGACGAACTAATGTTTTATAAGTACGATTTCACTACTGTTTGTCATAAAACTAGTTCGCATCTTAACGGTTATAGAAAATTAATAAATTCATACTTGCTTTGACTTGTTCTCAAAGAATTGTACTCAGGTACTGACAATGGCTACATTATCTTACGCAGAACCGTCCGTCGTGCACACATTAGTGTTATCACGTGATATTTTCATGGTCTACCTGGGCACGCTGCAAATCCGATGAAGGGAACAAACTTAAAGATGCTTGGGATCCCCATCTTCAACATTTGACGAAGGCGCAAGATCAGAACTAGTGGCAGGTGGGGATCGCCCTGCTCCAAGGGAACCATCACTGGATTCTGATTCGTTCGTTGCATCGGTCGGATCAACTGCTTTCGACGCGTTCGGGTTCTCATAAAACGAAGTTCCATTCGGGACGGACACCACCACATTACCTTCGTCAAAAAGCTTCTCGCTCTTTTCCGGAAGAGCTGCAGCGTTACCTATTAGCAAGGTCGGTTCTTCTTCGTGATCCGAAAGAATCAGATCTTTCAAGCCTACATTGTGAAGCAGCTGCCGCACTCGCCTACCCCGCACATTCACGAAAACTAGCTCAACCTTTTTATGCCCAAACCATGCTACGGCTTGCTTGACACCTGTAGCCGTACTGTAGTCCATCTCAAAGACAGCTTCAAAGTCCATTTCAATCCGCGTCAGTGCAGGATTTACTTTATGCATCTTCTTCAATATGCTTAACACTTGCTCCATTCCCGGGTACCATAGGCCACCGTTAATTTTTAAGTAGGCACATGCCGCTCCAACTTCGTTAACGATTCTGTGCCTTGGTCGAGCGCTTCGGAAGAGAAGCAAGGCAATAGCAAAGGCACTGCCGACAAGGACACCGATCTCCAGCTCGTAGAAGGTGCCAAGCAGACCAGCAGCGTACGGGATGATGTCCATTTTGTTTACACGCCAGATGTTAATGGCCACCTGCAGAGTATACAAATAGCAACTTCTAAGGCCGGACTGGAATCACCACACTGAGACTTACGCATGAAAGCGCGTGGCTGGTCATACGCGTTCACTATTAGAGCAGAACACGAGAATACTACAGCTTAAACACTAGAACTAGAACACTGTGAGTGAACACTAAACTAGAACACTATGAACACTCGAACTTTAGAGTTAAAACAATAGATCAAAGCACTGTAAGGGAACACTGAACTAGAACACTAGAGTTAAAACACTAGAACACTGGAAGTGAACCATAAACTAGAACACTAGGAACACTACAACACTACAGCTGGAACACTAGAACTAGCACACTGGAAGTAAACACTAGAACTAGAACACTGGGAGTGAACACTAAACAAGAACACTATGAACACTAGAACGCTAGAGTTAAAACACTAGAACTGGAATACCGTAAGTGAACACTCAACTAGAACAATGAGAACACTAGAACAATAAAACAGGCTCAGCAGGTTTTACGTAGGGAAACCTTAATGGCATCGATCAGACTGGGAAAACACATCGTACGCAATCAAATTACAACCGATATACCATACGAAGACGAGCTGGGTCGGAACAAAACATGGCATACCTGGAAATCTTAACGTCTGCATACAATCAAATCTGTACAAAACAAACAAAAATCATGCCGCAAGTCAGTTAGACTAGACTATCTCCGGACAAGACATCGTTGAAGATCACTAAAGCAATCACCTTGTATTCAATCAATGGGATGACAGAGGAGAAGACCATAGCAGCAAGGGCAGCGGTCGGAATGAAGAAGAAAACAGGATTCAGGACCGCAATCGCCAAAATGACGACCAAGCTTGCAATGGCACCTGAAGTAGATCCATGGGCATGATAAAAACGACGTAACATGAAACAGGTACAAAACAACAACGCAGCCATATAAGCCTTATATCAGGGACAGCGGTGGATGACGAAGATGTTATACTATTGATATGCACGTCTTTACCAGCTTGAATTCAGAGAAACACGTTAAGCTATTTGAATCCAAACAACTGCGTTAAGTACGCGCAAGACAAAGCTTCGCAATAGTGCAGGATTGCACTATTGTACTATTCGAGACTCACGCATAGCACACACACGCACACACACACATACACACATAGCCCCCCACACGCAACTCCCCGACTCTTCAACACCAGCCACGAGTCAACTGGCTCGCAAACGGTGTCGACCTATTACTGGCAAACCATGCTACGCCAAAAAAAAAATCCTTTCCTTAAGAATGATTGCTTTACGTCTATTTGTGAACGATTCTTCACAAGTCAGTCAACTAGAGCTGCAAGCTTTCTGGCTAGTGTCGGGCCTGCTAGCAAACGAGCAAGCTCTTAAGTGGAACACGGGAGTTAGGGCACAAGTGCGAAGCGCCGACTTTATTCAATAAACAAGGCTATGTATTATACGAATTTTATTCGACCCGCGTTGGAATGAGTCTGGAGGTTCGTCCAATATAACTGGCATTACACCTGGCACAAGTAAACTAATAGGTAACGCCGATCTAAAGCATTCAGGAAGGTGGTCCTTAGTTCCTAAGAAAGACGAAATCTTAAGTGAGGCAAAAATCATTCTAATAGTAACAGCCTAAAAATACATATTAACAATACCACTAACTTTCCAAGAGCATTTAGGCAAGAACAAAGCCTCGCATATATGGAAACAAATTTAATTATTATGCAATAGAATAAGACTTCGAAAGAGCATCAGAAAAAATACAACTTTGTAAGTCTAGATGAACGCTTTTCATTTGCCTTAAGTTCTCTTCTTGTTAATGATACACGCGGCGTCAGTTGAACTTTCTCAAGATGACTTTTCCGTTTCAGAATGATCCGACTGAGGTTTTCACCATGTCTTAAAAGGAATTATCGGCTTGATGCATGCTCGTACGATACGCCACGATTACACACCAAAATGCACTTCACTATCTCAAATGTCGGTACAAGAGAAGCCCGGTTTTTTTAGAACCCAACCGACTCCGTTTATAAAATCACTGGCAATTCGTATTTTCAAAAGGTTAGGGTAGAAGTAGTGGATTACTCAGTAAATTGAGGGTGCGTCACAAAACACCCAATAGCGTCGAGAATGCCGAAACGAATGTTTACTAGTGCAAGACAAATCAATGCATGTTTCACGGATAGTGAGACCTGGTACTTATAACTTCATATTATAATATAATAAGAACATTCCCATTCCTACCATGGACATAGTCACAGGTAAATTTAATACGATTTAGGGAACCACTTGCGATTCAAACGGAAGGATCTTTTAAGAGAGATGAGTCAAGGGAGCAAGTTCGCTGAACTGGGATGTTCATCAAAACTTCTTAAGAAATTTTCACCAACATCTTTGCCATGAAAATCAATTTTGAAGCTGTACAGATACCGGATACTGCCATTAAGTACCTAATACACATCGTCAAAAAACAACCAACAATATATGCAAAGAATAGCATGGATGGGTGCTTAAATGATATCTTCTTTCCTTCGCACAGTTTGCTCTCCTCCATTTGACAAATCTTGCAAAGTCTGCAGAATGTGAATTGTTTACACAGATCACCCTCCAGTTGCAGTAAAAAGAAGTGGTAAGAGGTAACCTCTTTACAAATTAAAACAATTTTTTAACCAAGCTTTTGCTATTGACACAGACACCAACTTCGACGTTACCAAGCAAGTTGCAGCGATGGCATAGCGACAAGATCTTAAAACTTTTATTCAACAAAAGTGACCCCATTCGATGTGATTGTTATCTTTGATTGATCGCCTTGCAGTCGCAAGTATGGTACGGTATGGCAAGCTCACAATAAAAGTACCTCGATTAGCCGCCATCCAATACGTCATCATAGGATTTGCCTTAAATTAATAGCATGACTAAAACACCGTTTTGCAGTTGGTTTATGAGTGGAAACCGAAAATCAAATATCCGTATCGACACTTCAATTGCATGCCAACACATGAAGTAAGCGAAGGACATTCAGAACAAACGAACTCAGCTGCGCATCATTCACATAGCTTGCAAGCACAGAAACGCATTTCTACAAGTCAGTGTGGTCACGAGCACCTCCTTACTTGCAAACACCAGCAGATGCGTATTTTGTAGAGGTAGTGCGACCAAGATCACCGAAAACTGCACAAAACTGCCTACATCACGTTAGCACACAATTTAGCCCGGGTGGAATATCGAAATTCACCGGGCTCTAATTGCCAAATCGACATGAACAACTCTGTTGCAAAATCACATTACACCTTGGTCGTACCTGAAAACGTAGTCTCAGCACCGCTGGCGGAGTTAACAGCTGATCGCGAAATGCCACCACCCACAGGGTATCCTCCAAGAAACGCGGTGAGAATGTTGGCAAGACCAACAGCAGTCAACTCCTGCGACATGTCGACTTCATACCTGTTTTTCAGCGACATGGTCTTGGCGATGGCCGTCGACTCGATTATGAGAATTAAGGGCACGATACCCAGTCCCGCACCGAAATCGCTAACCGCAGCCATCATGTCGATCGTCCTGTTCGTTTTCGAGTCGAAGACGTCTTGAAGGGGAAACTATAAACAAACAAATAGAACGTAGACGAAAATGCCATAAAAAATATAGATGTTGGTAGCTATCTCGGGACAACAGGTCAAAGCATATATACTGCACGCACGAAGAACTTTAAACCGTGTCAACAATTTTTTATTTCTTCCAAATAGCAAGCTAAAAGTAAACCCCATCAAGATAAACGTATTGGATAGCTAATTGGGAAGGACGACTCTTCCTAGAAGAGCTAATCTGTCAGCGATACACAGCGAGGCAGTCATGGGTTACTTGGGCTATACTTCTATACTACTGAACACCACGATGTAGCTTTACATTTGAAGTTTAACGTAAACATTACTTGAAGTACATGACCTGTAGTGATTAGTGGTGATTAGTGTTGATTAGTGTTACAGATTGAAGAGTGTTCGAACTTGTGGTTTGGAACCTCTGTATCGTCTACGTCGTTTGGCGTTGGGGTTATATAGTCCTCTGCTATTCAAACCAAACTAGGCCAATGCTTGAAAAGCTTCCACTTACTCGCGTCTGCCTGTATGCGTTGAGTTGGCGAATTTATGATCGCGCACCATTATCAGGTAAGTGCTTCCGTAGTTAATCGTGCGCGAAGCATTTGAATCGACTTACAATGATTGGAAGTGTCCGGGAAATTATAAGGGACCCGACGCCAAAACATGTTCAAGCAGCGAATACTTACTTTCACGCTTAGGAAACTCGGCGATGCGCTCATACATAATTTGCCTTCTCCGTAGCTTGATACATGCAGAGGGAGGGCTTTTCGCAATTTGACGGGATTTCACCAGGCGATTCAGCAGTGGATAACACGAGTTCTTAGGCCTTCAAGTACCAAACTACCAAAAAACTAAATGTCCAACCAGAATGCTGCTTACTATGAAAATCTATAAATCAAGGGGACCGAAAACGACAGAGGAGTGTTGTGAAACGTCATGGCATTACGAGAACAGCGATGGGTATTGTTTTAATTCAGTTGCCATGGATAACATCTGTTCATACTAACAACGTTTTGATAAGACGTGAGTTCCTCTTATTGGTACAAAGTTGCATTTTTTAATATTTTTGATGCTTTGCTTCCTTGAGCGGATGAGTGACGCACGCTTGAAATTTCCGCGTGAGTGACAATGGCGAAGTAGAGTGTAGTAGGTAACGAAATGTCTCACAACATCTTCTGGAATTATAAATGCCGGCGAACTGTTCAGTTTTGGCATCTTCAACAATGTGAAAATAAAAAGCTTTGCCATTTTCTTCCTCTCAAGACCCAACCAAGGAACTAGGTGCTTTGCGCGAAATTTCGGCCGGACTAATGTCTGCGGTTGTCAAGTCTGCGGTTGTCAAGTTCGAACTACCACCGTTAAAAACCGTCCGTTGGAATATCTAATAAGAACAGGTAATCCAAGAAGTTACTGATTTCAAACCAAAAACAAAACCAAGTAATTTCTAATAAAACTAGAAGAAAAATTAATTAAAAAATTAATAAACATGTCTTGCCTCCTGTGTCCTTCGAGGTCGAGTTTTGTTAAAGAGCAGAAGCAAAGTAGACACGAGCAAAGCAGATATGCGCAAAACAGATATCCGCAAAACAGTTGTGAGCAAAGCCGACATGAGCAAAGTCGACATGAGCACAGCCGACATGAACTAAGCAGACATCAGCAAACTATATTAAATAACTAAATTAACGAAAAACAACGAGGAGGGCATTATCAACTGAGCTACATACCCGAAACGGGGCAAATCCCTTTGGCAACCTTCCAGGCAAAGACAGATGCTTGGTGTATCCTTCCTCGTACAGTATGTAGGAAACTATGGTCGCAAATATGCACACAATTGCGCTTCTAGCAACGCACGTCATCCAGAGAATCTTGTATAAAATCTTTCGTGTCAGGGTGGCATCCGCGCTGGGTGCCCTCAGCTTATTTCTGAATATGTACTGCAGAATGAGGAGGACGAAAACGCAGATTACGGCCAAGGTCAAGTCCCAGAGATTGGTCTTCCCGAGATTGTCAAAGAAATGTTTCAGACGATCGAAGAAGGCGCGCGGTGCGTTCTTGTGCCCGAACAAACCCCGTAGCTGTCCCACAGCAATGGTGATCGAGGCACCACTCACGAACCCCGCCACGACATTTGCGGGTATATACCTGATGACTGTGCTTATTTTAGTTATCCCCAATCCAAACAAGATGATGCCGCTTATAAATCCTAGCGCGGACGCTGTGGCGGGATTACCAGCCAAGTTGTACCTCCTTGTTACGAACGAACTAATGACAGTGGGACCGATATTTACGTCCTTGGCCGTACCAAATACGCTGTATACGAGGCCGCCTGGGTAAGAGGCATAAAGTCCATAGTTTGGTGGCAGTCCTGCAAATACAGCGAATGCTAAAGACTGCGGGACAAAGACCATGCCAACAGTAAGACCGGCAATGATGTCCCCACGCAACTTGTGCAAGTTATACTTCGGTAGCCATGTTGATATCGGAAACCGCTTTTTGATGCTTTTAACCGTACATTTGGGCTTGTATTTCCGCAGCGTTTCCTTGAATTCATCCATCTTTAAAATCCTAGATAAACCATACAATACAAGAAGTAGCCAACATCATGCATGAACTATTAGCGTAGCATAATGACAAGGAAGCACGTAATATCCAAATACGAGATAAACGTCATCGTACTAACGAGATACTTAGCGTAAAAAAAAAAAAAAAACGACATCCCAAGTTTGCAAGAACTTTGAGGACAGGAGACCCGGGAAATCATCGAGCACGCGCACAAACACGACCTAAAAACCTGAGAAATGCCGGATTTTGCTTTTTGCGATGCGCAGAGAAACGTCAACAAAAAATAGCCGTTAACTAGAATTACAAGATTATCACAAACCCAGCGAAAAAATAGCGGCCAATCAACGGAGCTTATACATATATATATATATATATATGTATATATATTTATATATACATATATATATATATGCAGGTCATGGAAGGGTAGGAGCAGGTTACGGAACTATTGATGGCGACTACAAAGCATTGATCGCGTCTACCAACTAGTTCTGCACTTCAATGTAGAGCTTACGACATGGCGTCACAAAATCTGACGGCATGTCACATTTCGGTTAAACAGACGCGTCACGCACAGAAGGTGGTTGGGCTTGATCAACGTCATTTCTCTAGCAATTGGAAATAATAGAAATCCATTGCCGTCATTTTTTAGTACCATTGTGTGACATATTTCCATACCTCTTATGTTATAGTTTTACACACGTTTGGGAAAAGAGATTGTTGTTGTTGCCCTGTCAAAAATTGCAATACTGAGAAAAGAAATAATTAATAAATCCGTAACTTGGGCGCTTGCAAAAACGTAAGGAAAAACTAAACTGCCATTCAAACATTCGAGCAGCTGTATGAGATGGAGACATCCTCATAGCCGGAGCTAATAAGATTAGGACGTCACCATTTTAATAAAAAGACGACATGAAAAGTTGGTTTATGATAGAAACGACAAGAATAGGGTACGTCAGTAATCAAATTGCGCATCAAGCATTTGGGATTTGCATTTTATAAAGAAAAAAATAATAAATTTCAAACGATGCAGTCACCAAGCAGAAAGCCTGCACGGCGGGGCGAGGGGGTGGGGGGAGACGTAAAAAAAGCTTATACCGCGCAAAACAGAACAACAAGACTAAATATCTTCAACACTCCGAAAATATACTCGTCGATCAAGGTCATGTTCGGACACCTCTTTTGCCATTCTTGACAAACATTGAAATGCGAAGCCACCGTCACGCAAACTTTAAGACTTAAGGACTCTTATTATAAAGTGAATATATCATATATATTCACTTTATATAGAGTATATATCTTATTATCTTATATTGCTTACCGCAAAATAGTGTTTTTTTTTACCGAATATTTCAAACTTAGTGCTTGCCAAGTTGGATGCAGGGAAAACTTGTTAACGGAAAAATGATGAACCAGACAACCCCAGTTGGCGCTTTAACTTGTGCGCTAGCGCTTTCTCGACGAACATGGCGGGTTAACGACCGGGTTTGGTGCTTCCTACGTATGGTAGTAGGAAAACTCGCAACTGAAAATTCACAAATTCGCTTGTGAAACCATTCAAGGTTTAGCTCAGATGCTTGACAACTGCTAGCTGTGCATAATCCGATGCAAACACGGGAAACGGCTGAATTAAATTTTGAAAAACGAATTTGTGTCTTTTACTACGAAATTAAATCTTCACCCAATCATAATGATGGAGCCAAGAGGTCTCAATAGATTTAATTACGAGCTAAACTCTAAATAAAACTTCTCCCAGTAACGTAAGTTTAATTTTGGATATACTTTTCATTTATTATTTTGCTAGTTTCAGCGTCAAAGTAAAATCGTAGCCGATTTTTTCGTTCTATAGGCTTTCCTGCCACAAGAATCTAGATCAAATATAGAATCAAAAACCTTATGCAAGTGCGTGACTGTACATTAAGTCTTTTCCAACGTGATTTTTTGTTTTAGGCTCCTGTTTCCTATCTATATTGCATTTATGTATGATTACATTGATGTACGATTCCTGGTTTTTTTAAAGGTTTCTGCTTCCCATGTTTATTGCATTTATGAATGCTTACGCATTTTTCTTGTTGACGGGAAAAAAAACTTGAATCAATAAGGGCTTAAAGGCTGCGTCAGTTGAGCCAAACCTGCTCAGACGCCGATAAAAAAAAATCGTAGGATCCATTAACCGATTTGAGTTTGCGCAAGCAATTAAACAATGACGCTATCATTAACGAGTCCCAAGCAGATCAGAGAGGACAGCAAATCATTGCATAACTGTTCGTATAATGCGTTCTCAATAGCCTGACAACAACCGAGTCAACACGTAACCGTACCGTCGTAAGTCCATGTCCTTTATTCTCGCTCAAGATCTCTTAGAAAACCAATCATTCCTTAATACAACACGCGCTTGAATGCGACCGAAATCGAAGCTCGATATTCCAGCAAAATACGAGGTAAGCAATAGCACTAGCAACGCATACTCACTGTTGAACTAAAGCTAGCCCTATCTAAAGACCACAGGTATATCAGAAATGCTCCCTCGATTCCCACCTTCCGAATCATAGACTACATTAATACATAGCGCCATCAACAAATTTATGTCAAGATTGCATCGAATGCAAGGTATTGCTCTCAGCGCTGGCGTTTAACTGGCATGAAACTGCTTGGAGTTCCAGTACAAACTCGAAACCCCTGGAGACCTTAAGTGCACCGAATCGGGGTCAAAAGATAAAGCTCAAGTTAAATACAGACGTCAAGCAAGCACCTACAAACTCGGCACACAACTTTTAGAAGCAAGAACTCACCTTCACAGTGGGAACCTCCACTGCTCGTTTCCCTACTCGTAGTGTTCCATCAGCCTCCTGGCATACGTATGTAACAGCCTTTTGGACCGCCTCAGCTGGCTAGACCAGTTCTCGTTGCTTCTCAACCACGAGGCAATTATTCCTGCGATTTAAATCGGAAAAGAAAGTTATGTACGCCAACCTCCGAACCAGCTTTGTGACCAACACTATCAATTCTTACCGCAAACGCTGTAACAATTAGGAATCGCTCATGTGCTGATAAAACAAAGTAAGTTGTAATTAAAATAGGAGGTCGCTTTGGGCATTCCTTCAAGGTGTAGCTAGAGCCTTAGCCCTTCCCCAACAGTGTCACTTGACGAAGAGAAGCGAAAACCTGTACATCGAAGGGCAAGACCACACGCTAGCTCCATGCGCCGCTCGGGACACACAATAGCGATCGCAGTTATTCCTACGTAACGACTTGAATTGTTGCTTGATTGCCCGATGGGCTGGTGTGTCGGTTAATTGGTAAGGATCTTGGAATCTATTCAGCTTTTCCTGCTGCGTGGAATCTAAATTACACTGCGTCAAGTTTGTGGCCATCGGGGTTTTCAGACCTTCTTACTTTAAGACAAGCCACTGATGTGCCCCACGCGACCAGGGAAAAGAACTACCTCACTGGCACTTGCTTGCTAGCAGACTGGGAAATTTGGCAAGTGTGTGTCAAGCCTGCTTAAAGAATCTTCCTTACGAAGGTCTGCTTAACTACCATACCACTCCGGCGCCTCTTTGGTAGTGTGAAGTACAATTGCGTCTGTAGCAACAGATGGCATCGCGTTAGTTGCTCTAGGTACTTCGTGTCACAGAACAGTCGTGCGAGACTGCCGTTATGCCCAGATACTGTGCTCTGTAGTTCTTGAAAGTCGCGCCTCACCCCAGCGACCTAGCAGTCGGATATTCACTGACGATCGATCCAGATTCCTGATCCAGGAATAGCCGTGGCCCAGAACAACGGTGACTAGTAGCTTTATGTAGTGCGGCATGCGAGTGTGAAGTTCGAGGTGAGGAACTGTCGACTCTCAAAGCATGTGATCTCTAGAGAGAATATGCACATAAACAACTGGCTTATGAGCGTGTACCAACTGGCTTATGAGTGCGTTACCAATTTTCACTGCAGCCACGCTAACATGTTAAGAGCACCAACGCGTATTTACTGGTACTGGGAGGAATCAGCCTAACACCTCGTTTGAGATTGATAACAGTTATTAATTAATAAGTTAGTTATTACTTTTGGTGTCACGTTTGATATATCTTGCAAGAATGTGCACCGCAGTAAAAGATAGTGACGCGACCTTAGGATCTGGACTAATGAATGAATGAAGGAATGAACGATTGAATGAATGAAAGAATGAGTGAACGAATGAATGAATGTCTGCTTTCTTGCGAGAAAGCAAGATCATGGTCACATGTTAGACCTGATGGTAGCTGATAGAAAATCAAGTTCAGTCTCCCTTAACCTGTACAGTCCCGCAAGGACAAGAGGTCAGAGGGGCTTCAAAAGAAATTCTCAGACAGGTTTTGATATTAAAAACAAACCCATAGCTATCAGGTATCTTCGTAATTATTCTATAGTGGTACAAAAAAAAAACTGCTTTAGCAGGTCATGCCTTTAAAAAGACATTGTCCCCACCCTAGCCAACCAAGCACCGCACAAACGCGCACACACAACCACACACACACACACACACACGCACAAATACACACGCACACACATACACACACACACACACACACACACACACACACACACACACACACACACACACACAACCTGAAAAATCAAAGTTGCAGTTACATCACCGTCGTCCAGTCATGCGCGAAATCTGGTGGTGTCTTTACAAATACGCCAAAATTCGTTCAAGCATGAGGGGCTGTTCGATGAACTCACATAAAGACGAGGGTTTTACAGCATCTTACGAATACGCGGAATGAGCGAATGATAAGGGGATACAGTAGCATCGGGATGTTCGTTGAACTGACATGAAGTCGATGGTTTCAACTGCCGCGAATGATTTGAGAATCAATTTAAATGTTAGGCTCTTATGTCTTTGCAGGCCCTGTCACCTCAAGTGTAAGGTCCAGGCGCCATGACTGACCAGCATATCACGTAGTCTTCCTGCGGTTGAGAATCTCATGACGACATCAGCCATAAGTCAACCGCTTTTCATTAATGGTCACGAATGAATTGCAAATGTTGGCTGTTCATTGTTAAATCAGTGGTAGTGCTATCAAGAGTTATCGCAAATCATCAAATCCTCGGCCAACTAAGTTGCTGGATTTGCCCATTGGACTCTGAAGTCTCCACAAGGATACCGTACAATCTAACCACACATTACTTAGCCGTTCATAACTTTCGCGAAGATAACCAAACCAGACATGCTAATTTGAATAGCTCATGTTACGCTTATACGCCGGTTGGCTTTCAAAATTAAAAGAGCGTCTGCCTTTAAATGTCTAAGGATTTGTTTTGTCAACCGCAGTCCCTGCGCCTAGGATATATATATATATATATATATATATATATATA